>JADWQK010000365.1:0-303327 GCA_017933935.1 Sesamia nonagrioides | reverse complement strand
TAGTAAGATCGAATCTGATTCTAAATAGGTACTAGGTCACAACTAGAGCAGCCATGGGCGTATCTAGGGGGGGCAGGGGGAGGCAGCTACACGAAACTGTCAAATATTCCCAATCAACCTTACCTTTAGTAATTTAGAGATAAAGTTAAAATGTAATATAGAAATCTGACAGATTGTAGTAGCTTGATGTGCTCTCGTCGTTACAATAAGATATTCTGTATCAATAAACCATGTATCAAGTAACCCTTTAGCCCTTTTTTGCGGATGTTAAATTATCAAATGACCTCTCCTGTTGTAGGCGGAGCGGAAGGGCGTATCAGAATTTTACTGACTAAACCCCACCCGTGTTCCTTCACTTGTCTGTGCGCCTGGGTCACGGTACCATATCTATCGAACGAGCCGCAGCCCTGGGAGGAACCTCTAGCCCTAAAGACCACTTTTCAACCACATCCTTTTTTTTTGGGGAAGCTTCAGCTCCCGATGCCCGAGGAATGAGACCCAGGAGAGCCAACCCAATGAGAACCAGGTGCCTGGTTACCAACATTTCAAAAGTTTATTGACACTATCGTCTACAAACAGAAGCCAAACGCAATAATCCTACTAATATTATAAGCGTGAAAGATTTTTATGTATATTTGTTTCCTTCAACGCCAAAACTACTGAATTGACTTGAATGACTCTGTTAAGCATTGTTATTAAGCAATATGCGTAATTATAAGGTAAATTATTGTAAACATTTTTTATTTTTAATGTCTGGACTTGAAAAAGACGATGATCCCTGAGTTTGTTTCGGCTATTTCTTCTCAGAGGTAGTCAGTTAGGAAATGCCGGCTTCATCTAGATAAAAAAAAATATAATAAAAAATAAACATGACGTGTAAAAGTGATCAGTGATCCTACTTGCTTAATAAACGATTTCATTTCATTTCATTTCACGATTTCATTTCATGAAATTTGACAAACTGATGATTTCAGACCAGCAGGGCAATTGCGTAACACCCTATTAGTAGCGATGGGTTTCATTTTGGCAGTTCAACTTTGTCGGTCTCCGTGGCGCAGCGGTCAACACGCCTGCCTGCGACGTGGAGGCCCCGGGTTCGATCCCCGGCCAGGTCATGATGGGAAACGATCTTTTCCTAATTGGCCTGGGTCTTGGATGTTTATCTATATATGTATCTATTATAAATATAGTATCGTTGAGTTAGTATCCCATAACACAAGTCTCGAACTTACTTTGGGGCTAGCTCAATCTGTGTGATTTGTCAAAAATATAAAATAAAAATAAAATAAAAATAACTACATTCATTGCGTTATTTACGTTGTTGAGCAGACATACTTTCCGAACATATGGAGCAGCGGATTAGTAATTGGCTTCCAAATGATTTAGGGCGTAACGCAATTAGGGTATAGGATTAACATAAATGGTTTATCTAAGATCGACGTACAAACGAGTCCCATGGATCCAGTACATGATTCTGAACCCCCCAGTGGAGGAATTTTTCGTCGGCTTTTACATGATTAAAAAAAAAAATATGCAGGTTTTTTTTCAGTTTAGACCGTTCATAATTGCTATACTTTTATAACCCAATAAGATTTTAAAGTAAAAATTAATTAATTCGCTAATTACACAAAAAAGCGCAATACGTACAAAACTCGAAAAACTACCCTATCAGCTGGAGGAAGGGCGGATAACGCCCTCTTCCGGCCCTCATGAATGGGTCCAGGAGCGAGGGACATGGGGAAGTCCCCGCCCCCTTTTCGTTGGACCCCGAGGCGGAGGCGCGCGCGAGTTTCGGCGACTTATTCGTCAACTCGCGTGCGTCCGAGCGAAATGGCACCTTCTAAGTTCACCTGTTTTTTGTCGTCAGCTCGCGAGCGTGTAGTACAGTCAAATAAAAACGGATTGTAACCAATAATAAAATATAAATATCTAGTTAAAGCTATAAATAACTAGTTATAGCCCGCGGTTTTGCTCGCGTTGGCTGTTACAGTTAAAGGTTTTACGTATAACACGCTTCCATGTTTCACGATACGTTATGAAATGCAGTCACCGTCAGACACGCGTTCTAAATGATGAATGTTGATATGCAGAAAGTTTAGTCACTATCAAGAACGCACGACGCATGATCTTTAGGACGTTATTAACCGCGTTATTAACTGTCAATATACGCGACGTCCTCGGTGGCGGGGGCCACTCGCTTGTGCAAAATTGGTCATACTAATCTAGCAGGTACGAGGCGCGTGCCAAAAAAAACTAGATACTCAAAAATTATAAAATTTATTATTTATTACTCATATCTATCTTTTCAAAGTATTCACCCTCGGCGCATATACACTTATCCATACGTTTAAACCATCTTATCCACAGGTCTCTGTCACTTTGGTCGCTTGTCGCTCCATGCTGAAAAACGGTAGGGACACAAACTAACACATACCATTCAGATATAACTATTTGTTTTTTATTTTCGAGCACAACAGTTGTGATATGACCGGTCTTACAAAAAACGAGTCGATCATTTTTTTCTTGCCTCCGTCAAAATTCTCAATCATAAATCGGCAGCAATCTACCCGGCGGTCTTTCTGGTCGTCCATCAGTTTGTGCGGCACCCATCTAGAACAACGCTTCCGAAGAGAAAGGTGATCATGAATAATGGTTTGCAGCGCTGCTGATCCAATAAGCAGTTCCAACTCAAGCTCTACGTATGTAATTCGGCGGTTTCCCCGATCAACTTTTCAACCACTTCAACGTTTTCTTGAATGACTGCTGTTGGCGGGCGACCCGACCTTGCTTCATCTTTAAAGCTTCTTCCCCCTCTCTTGAACTCAGCATACCAATTAAAAACTGTTGCTCGTGAACAATCAGACTTACTAAAAGTAGCAACCAACACTTCAAAACATTCAAAATCAAAATTGTTTATTTCAAATTAACCATCACTTGGTACTTTTGAATAGTCAATGTCGGTCAGTCCAAGAAAAGTGAAGCTAAATTGCACGTTCCAAAGCGTAAATCTCTATGGAGAAGAACGTGCAAGAAACTCCATGGACACTCTTTTAAAATCATAATATATGGGTTACATTTCTTCGTTACATATTTATGTTGCTTCTATCATGTGAGCACAATGTAAAATTAATTAAAATATAAAAATGAATTAAACAAAAAAATAAACAATAAACCCAAAAGTATCACACATTTTTTAACCATCTTACAGGAAGAAGATAATTATTACCAAACTTTATACGTCAAAGGGTCTAATATAACTGCAAAATTAAAAGAAACCTGCGCGATCGATGAACACGTTAACTTTACTGTTAACGAATTTATCCAGAGAGTTATAAGTATTGATATATGTATCGAACTGCTAATATTGTGATTTTTATATTTTCATGATTTTTAAAGTTTCCAAGTTTAATTAGTTTTTTTTTTTTGTTAGAGTCTGCTTTAAGCTAAGCAGACGATAATTAACGAAATGCCTCACTGACATAACGTGATATTGTTGACTGTTCTTGTTTTATTTGCTTTGCTTTAGTTAATTTACATAGTAATAGGTCAAATTCTTGATTTATTGTTGATATCCGATATCACTACATAGTATAAAATAAAGTCGCTTTCTCTGTCCCTATGTCCCTTTGTATGCTTAAATCTTTGAAACTACGCGACGGATTTTGATGCCGTTTTTTAATAGAGTGATTCAAGAGGAAGGTTTATATGTATAATAACATCCATTAAATAGTGGAGATGTACTGTTATTTTTGAGGTTTCTAACACATGTCGCAAAATAAACCCATTTTTTTGAGCTTACATTGCAAATGCTGGCTGAACCCTATGAGATAGATCAAAATAATGTACTACAGTATTGTAGACCTTAAAAATGCCTACAAAAAAGTCAGCGACACCATATGTCTACCTACTATAGTTTATTCATAATGATTACATTTTTATGTTTGAAAAGTTAATTAAAATGCCAGTCGAAATCAAAGCACACTACTAATTGTTCGTTATCATTAATCCTTGTCCAAATAAATTACGTCATATCAAAGGAAATTTCAGTAGCAGCAGATTTATTTTTGAATTAGTCAGTTATTGGCTGATAGGCGGCACAGTAGATATTATTTTATTGAAGGGCCCCCGTTTCTTGAGGAAGGCTTAGGTACCTATATCGTTTGTCCACGTGCGAAACCGGGGCGGGTCGCCAGTGGTTAATAATTATTAGGTTAACTAGCTTTCCGCTCGCGGCTTCGCCCGCGTGGAATTCGGTTATATCGCGCTTTTTAGATTTCCCTCGGGAATATCAATTTTTTCCGGGATAAAAGGTAGCCTATGTTCTTTCTCAGGGTCTAAAGATTGTCTGTGCCAAATTTCATCAAAATCGGTTGAGAGGTTTAAGCGGGAAAGCGTAACAGACAGACAGACAGACAGAGTTACTTTCGCATTTATAATATTAGTATGGATAAGCAGTTTTATTTATTTATTTATATAATCTTTATTGTACACCAAATAAATATCGAACAAAACAATCAACACAAAAAACATACAATGGTTTATTATGTGGATATATATTAAATATCTATCTCCCAAACAATATTTGTTTTAATTTAAAGTAAAGTCGTTTAAAATGTTTTACGCATTTAAAGTTCTTATACATTTTATGCATAAAACATGCAGCTGATATTACATCAATCTGTCAGAAGTTCACGTTCGAGCGAGTTGACGACGAAAAACAGGTAAAATTGGAAGGTGCTATTTCGCGAGCGCTCGAGCGAGTTTGACGCACGCGAGTTGACGAATAAGTCGTTTCGGCGCGCGCCTCAGAGGTGATGCACGGGGTAGTTCAACACCTCACTACCCCGTGCAGGAGGCGAGGCCCGGACAGACCGGGCCGGCACGATAGTGTGGGGCCGCGGCAGAATCAGGGACTCCCGCGGCTCCGTGCGCACGTGACCGGAGAAACACCGGGGCGGTTTTTAGTCAGTAGGAGTCTGACAGACCCCGTCGCCCACCCCAGGGCGGCGGACATTCATTTGAGGATTTTTTTTTAAACACCGTGATTTCTGTAACCGCTTATTAACGACATAAATGACTCATAATGTTATTAGTGACATGCGGTCTCGGCTTTTTGCTAAGTTTGCGTTACGTTGCGTTTTTTTTTAATAATTATAAACTAGTGCTTGACTGTAATCCCGCCTGATGGTAAGCAGTGGTGCAATCGTTGATGGTAAAGCGCACTAGTGTATTAAGCCTATTCACTTAAAAAACTTAGGAATAGGAAAGATGATGGCAGTTGAGCAAGGTAATGAAAAAGGTATTAGAGAAGAATAACTTATTATAAGTATAAGAATATAGTTTTTATACTGGTACTACCACTGGATAGAAACTTATGTGGGTAAAATGTGAGGCGCAGCTAGTCACTCATAAATGAGTAACGCATTAACTTAGTCACGTTAGGCCAAAGACCTTGGAAATGAAGTACTATTGTTTTAAATATTCTTTTGAGACGAAGGAAACGATATTAGTTTTACTCAAATGTTTTCTGTGTAAGCAACGGTCTTTGTGAAAGATTTCATTCTAGAATGATTTCCACATAACTTACATATTTCTGCCTTTCTTTTTGCCTTGCATATTCGAGCAATCAGCACCCTCAGACCCGTATTCCAGAAGTTCACTCAAAAGTCAAGCATTACTTTTAAACTCGTTGCAAGCATATTTGATTGGTTGAAACTAGTTTAGTTTAGTGGTTTTAGTTTTTTTTTTTTTTTTATTTATTTTTTAGTTTCCTTCTGGAATACGGACCTAAGTCCATACACATTATCAATCATAAGGTGAATCATTTTAAAGCATACTGCTTCATCATCATCATCATCCAGCGTTAATCCCAGTCGCATCCGAAGCCTTTTCAGCTTTGGAGTCTGGGGTCCGCTTTTACCAGTCCAACTGCTGATATGGCTAAACTTCGACATTTTCCGTGAAGCGACTGCCGTCTGACCTCCACAACCCGAAGGCGACATCGAAGCATTGCAGTTAGACCAATTGTTGGACTTTTGAGGGCTCCAACAACCCGTAACGACTGCCACTAGATGTTCGTATGGCAACCGGGATCAACGGCCCGAATGATTTAGTGTGTAACGCAATAAGGGTAGAGAATTAACTTAAAAGAATATAGTTTTATACCGATACTACCACTGGATAGAAACTTATGTGGGTAAACTGTGGGGAGCAGCTAGTCACTCATAAATGAGTAACGCATTAACTTAGTCACGTTAGGCCAAAGACCTTGGAAATGAGGTACTATTGTTTTAAATATTCTTTTGAGACGAAGTAAACGATATTAGCTTTACTCAAATGTTTTCTGTGTAAGTAAAGGTCTTTGTGAAAGATTTCATTCTAGAATGATTTCCACATAACTTACATATTTCTGCCTTTCTTTTTGCCTTGCATATTCGAGCAATCAGCACCCTCAGACCCGTATTCCAGAAGCTCACTCAAAAGTCAAACATTACTTTTAAACTCGTTTCAAGCCATTTGATTGGTTGAAACCGTTGAAACTAGTTTTAAGAAATGTTTAAACAGAGATCAATGTTTGAGTTTCCTTCTGGAATACGGACCAGGTCCATACACATTATCAATCATAAGGTGAATTATTTTAAAGGATACTGCTTATCCATCAATTTAAGTGATGGATAAATTCGTCTGCTTAGCAACGTAAATAACGCAATGAATGTTGTTTTACTGTCAATATGAAATCCATTTTTCTGCAAGTGTGTTACACAATTTACCCTGCAGGCTTGCAATGGAAAGATTACCAGCAGAAAGCCTTTTATACCGGTAAAGATTATTTCGAAGATAAACGGTTGGGACCAAGCTGCTTCCAATTTTTAACCCATTGGGTACAGACGTACTAACACGCAGATCTTTTATTCAAGGGTTACACCTTGAATAAAAGATATGCGTGTTGAAATGTTACGAACAGTGATTCACAGTACAAAGTGGGCATCTAATAAAAAATTAAAGAGTAATTACCTGACAACTATTTACTTACCATACTTTATTTATTACCACCTAGTACCTGTTTTACCTCAGAGTCACACAAAGGGCAATGAAAAGAGCTATGCTCGCAGTTTCTCTGCGTGATCGAATCAGAAATGAGGAGATCCGCAGAAGAACCAAAGTCACCGACATAGCTCTGAGAGTCGCTAAACTGAAGTGGCAGTGGGCAGGGCACATTGCTCGTAGAACCGATGGCCGATGGGGCAGTAAGGTTCTGGAGTGGCGGCTATTGATTTCTTCGGAATTGTTAAATTTCAAATCTTTTATCAATTGTTATTGCAAACAGGTAAAATCATTGACCACCTTGAATCGACAACACGTTTAAGCCATTAAGATTTAGATTGCAGTAATTAACGTGAAAATGATGAGTCCTTCAAAAGCAAATTTGCTCCTACTGAGGATAATAATTGCAGAAGAAGAAGTAAGACAAAAGTCATGTACGGTGCCAAGGTGGTATCCATAGGTTATGAATCACACTTATACAAATGACCATAAAGCAAGTCAGGCTTTACACAACCCTAGAGACTGTCGAAAGTATACGATGTGGGGGACTGGGCAATGTGGCTGAAGTAGTGTAGCGATGGTAAAGCTGTGATCGAAAGGTGGTCAACGACTGGCTAAAGAATCCTGGGCCGTCCAGAAGCCTGCTGGGCAGATGATATCGTCAAAGTCATGGGAAACAGCTCGACGAAGAACGCATGAAACCGCGAAGCATGGTGGAAAAAAAAGAGAGCTCTATACCCAGCTGTAAGTGATTACGGGATAAAATCACGATGATAAGATGGATAAGTGGTACTTTGTTACCGTGTATTTACGATATTAACCGCGGCAGCCGACACGGTTCAGTAGCACGATAAAAGTTACGAACTACCCGCCGTTTTCACAGTAACTGATAAGCATTTTTAATTAAAAATGCTGAGTGCTTTTATCATCGTTATTAGCGTTACATACGTTATTAAGCAAGTACCTACCTATTTTATTATTTAGATATAAGAAAAGATGACATAAGTCATGTTATAGCATCAGCAGTATCAGTCTATAATGTTTTCACTTCGCCTGAAGTGTACAATACAGGTAGGTACTCGGCTTGCATCCAGTTAGTCTGGATCAGAGGCAGGAAAGGGGGCAGAACCGACAGTCAATTAATGTGAACCCAACTCTAGATTGCTCGTAGAACCGATGGCCGATGGGGCAGTAAGGTTCTGGAGTGGCGGCCACGTACCAGAAGACGCACCGTAGGGAGACCCCCACAGTGTGGACTGATGACCTCCGGAAGGTGGCGGGCAGCACAAGACCGGTCATCGTGGAAAGCCATTGGGGAGGCCTTTGTTCAGCAGTGGACCTCTATAGGCTGAAGTAGAATAAGAACTCTAGATACCTACAAAGCTAACATTATGATAAAATCTACGAAATGAGGTACGAGGTGTGGTTTTTTTTTGTGTTGTTTTGTTTGATATTTGGTGTACAATATAGAATATAAGTACATATAAATAAATAAATAAATAATGTTTCGGATCCATTTTAGGTACGGGACCCTAATAAAACGCGATTAATCAGTAAGTCTTGTACGAGATACTGTAGATTTTTCTAGAATGGGCATTGCTCACTCTTGCCCCTAGGGCAATAGCAGCGTTCAAGTAATTACGTAACCAATTTTTGACTCCACTTCCCCCCCTTGTAACGCACCGTAACGTTTTCTGTACCCCCCCGCTCCCCTTCTCTAAAAGTTCACCTCACTAACCTCAAATTTTGCAATGCCTGAAAAAGGCCGCTAAGTTGTAAGGACAAATTGTTATATATATAAGACCACTAATGTACACTTAGTAAGCAAACAAAAAAAAAAAATACAATACGTATCAATTTTATCCAAAAGTCGTATAAAGTTATGTAATAGTTTTTACACTTGATCTGCCTCGAATCTTGCGGGCAGCGGAGCGGCGGCGGCGGCGGCGCGGGTGCCGAGCGGGCATCGAAGACCCGTTCTCGAAACTAGCGAGCAGATCGCGCGTCACTATAGCCGCGTAGTGTTGTGTTCACGGTT
This sequence comes from Sesamia nonagrioides, assembly GCA_017933935.1. Lineage (NCBI taxonomy): Eukaryota > Metazoa > Arthropoda > Insecta > Lepidoptera > Noctuidae > Sesamia > Sesamia nonagrioides. The sequence goes on along the minus strand of JADWQK010000365.1, from coordinate 294,245 downwards.
GTGTTGACGAGATATTTGTTTTTATTCGCGAAAGAAATGTCTGAACAATGGCGGCAACATCTTTTTAATTCAAATTTATTCCTAACGCTCGATCACCGCTCGCTGCCCGCAAGATTCGAGCGCGAGAAGTACACCGCTCGCTACCCGCCACCGCCCCACTGCCGCGCCGCTGTTTTCGAGAACCGCCGGTCCGTTTGATTTTACACAAAATTCTCTCGCTACAGTTTAGGTAAAATCGTTGCGATGTTATCTTTGTGTGCATCGTTCTAGCAGCTAGACGCACACGCGCGTAAATATCGAGCTTAGTGAACGCTTAAACATTTTTGATCCTTTAGAAGATATTATTCTAAATTATATAAAGTATGATTTGTGAATAGTCGGAAACGAGTGCACATTGTATATTTATCACAATTTAGATGAATATTGATCCATTTTGACATTAAAAAAATATGGTGTAATGATAGTTTATTACATAGGCAATTTAAGAAATAAAAACATATACGGTAAAATGAAATATCAGAATAAGTAATCAGTTTAATTTAATATTCCTCACATTTAGAAATCTATTAACAAAATTTTAGGGTTAACATAATTATTACGCGATAATATATCGACGCTTGAAAGGCAATCATATCTAAGCGACAAAAATTCGTAAATTGAGTTATATACAATTATACACCAAACGACGCAGAAAAATCTGGCGGTTCGAATGGTGTATATAACTCAATTTACGAACTTTTGTCGCTTAGATATGATTTCTAGGGTCATCACGAATCGTCTCGCTCGCAGGTTCGACGACTTCCAGCCTCCCGAACAAGCAGGCTTCCGAAAAGGCTTTAGCACCATAGACCACATTCATACGCTGCGGCAAGTTATACAGAAGTCCGAGGAGTATAACAAACCACTATGCTGGCGTTTGTGGACTATGAGAAGGCATTCGATTCGATTGAGACTTGGGTGGTGCTACAGTCTCTCCAGCGGTGCCAAATTGACCATCGATACATTGAGGTGATAAAGTGTTTGTACAAGAACGCCAGCATGTCAGTCCGTCTCCAGGATCAGGACTCGAAACCGATCCAACTGCAGCGTGGAGTGAGACAAGGAGATGTCATATCTCCTAAATTGTTCACTGCTGCGCTGGAAGATGTCTTCAAGCTCCTGGACTGGAAAGGACTTGGCAACAACATCAACGGCGAGAACATCACTAATCTCCGTTTCGCAGATGATATCGTGGTCATGGCTGAGACCCTGGAAGACTTGGGCAAAATGCTCAATGACCTCAGCAGAGCTTCCCAACAAGTGGGTCTAAAAATGAACATGGATAAGACGAAGATCATGTCGAACTCTCATGTCGCACCCACTCCAATTGTAGTTGGTTGCTCTGCACTCGAAGTTGTTGACGAGTATGTATACCTGGGACAAACAGTCCAACTAGGTAGGTCCAACTTCGAGAAAGAGGTGTCTCGGTGAATCCAGCTCGGTTGGGCAGCGTTCGGGAAGCTACGCTACATCTTCTCGTCGTCCAAGATACCACAGTGTCTCAAGACTAAAGTCTTTGACCAGTGTGTGTTGCCGGTGATGACTTACGGAACTGAAACGTGGTCGCTCACAATGGGCCTCATACGAAGGCTCAGAGTCACACAAAGGGCAATGGAAAGAGCGCTAGGAGTTTCTGTGCGTGATCGAATCAGAAATGAGGAGATCCGCAGAAGAACCAAAGTCACCGACATAGCTCTGCGAGTCGCTAAACTTAAGTGGCAGTGGGCAGGGCACATTGCTCGTAGAACCGATGGCCGATGGGGCAGTAAGGTTCTGGAGTGGCGGCCACGTACTGGAAGACGCAGCGTAGGGAGGCCCCCAACAAGGTGGACCGATGACCTGGTGAAGGTCGCGGGAAGCCGATGGATGCGGGCAACACAAGACCGGTCAGCGTGGAAAGCCTTGGGGGAGGCCTTTGTCCAGCAGTGGACATCTATAGGCTGAAGAAGAAGAAGAAGATATGATTGGCTTTCAAGCGTCGATATCTATGTCCTACCTACTCTAGTAAGTATATATAAATAAATTAATTTTCCTTTTGAGTTTTTGCAATAACTAAATAATTAGTTTATGGATACTAATATTAAAGTGTAGTGTAAGTACCTACATATACAATATCATAATCATCTGCCTAGCCTTTTTACCAACTATGTTCGGACCGGCTTCCAGTCTAACCGGATGCAGCATTTAGGATTACGATAGATACCTCCAGTTAGACAGATTTCCAGTATTTAGGTAAACGATATATAAAACAAAAACATGTTTAAAATATTATTTATCAAAGAATTTTAAAGCAACCGTAAGAATACCTTAAAGAAATCTCTTAGATGAACTTCAGGACCTAGCTGCCGGCATTAGCCTCCTATTATTTTAAAATGAAGTGTCTCGTAGAGGCATTGAACGAGATTTTCTTGGATCGACAATTTCGGGCAATAGGCAAAAGTTGGTTTTTCGTCTGTGCAGTAATAGTTTTCACATTGTGAATGGTCTCCATAAATATGTTGTGGGCTGTTGATAATGTCTTTTTGTAAGTTTTTGATTTGCTCAGTAAATGGAACATTTTGAGTTCCTCGGAATCTTACTGCTGCTTTCACAGCAATGCGTAATCGGTTCACTCGATCAGAATGTAGTAGCTTGCGTTCGTTTAATGGGATGGACGTAATAATAAAAATAATGGGAAAAATTAAGTTTGATGAAAGATATTCATCAAACTTAAATTTTTCCCATTATAATTGCGCATTAAGTGATTGGAACACTCCACTTTTTCAACCGTAACGTTTGAATATGGCCTGCTTTCCAATATGTTTTTATACACACTTGAGTCACCATCAGCAATAAGTTTTGCATACACTAAATTATGTGTTTTCACAGATTCTCTAAATCCCTCAACGATTATTGATTTCTCCATACTAGTGGAAGAGCCAGTATGATTTTTGACACCGGTGTTTCAGGGGTGTAATATTTTTATTAGCTGCACGGGAACATGTAAAACAGTATTTATTTTTAATACCAACATGTAATAATTTGCCACTTTTCACCCCTATTATAGCTCCAACGCCTGCTGCGGAAGAAAAATTTGTTTTATATGAACGTTTTCCCCAAGCAGCATCAGCTGTTACGGCTATAGTTGGTATACCTGATGGACTTACATTGCCACTTTCGAGAGCTACAGAAGCCTCTTCCTTACCAGCTTCTATCATTGTGGCTTCGGCTGTAGTTTTCCACCAGTTAAATAAATTGACGTGACATTTTTCATAAATGGATTTATTCAAAAGTGGCAAATCTATGGAAGCAGCTAGCTCATTTAAGTTGGTTCGACCACATCCGATACTTATAACTCCCGAAACAGCGCTTTGGTTAACGTCCAGTTTGTTTGTTTTAATTTGACACGTCTTTAGCAGGAATTGACTTCCACACATTGCACGTGACAATGAAAATGTTGAACAAAACCCTTGCAATTTTTCTTCAATTATAACGAGGTTTGATGCATTGCATCCAAATTTTGAATTGTGACCTAATATGTTAATAAATTGGTCAAAAAAATACTGAAAATCAACTACTCTTCGTCCTTATATAACTACGACGAAACTGGTGACTGCTGAAACAACAAAAATTCAAACTTATGTGTGTTTCTGGTGAATTAAATTAATTATTATTACTTAATGTGCATTAAATGCAGCATAGTTAGTACATCCAGTACATACCTTGTTTGACTCAATTTCAAAGACATCGCTTGAAAATAAATTTGTTGCCAAACAACTAATAATAATTAATGATATAGGTATTGTTCCTGTTTATTATAGTCTAAGTATATATTGTAAATATATTATAAATGTTTCTTTACTAATTATTCTGACTTTATGTATGTATTGTTAATTTTTTGTTTTGTATAATTTATTCTTACTTATAGCACTGAATTGGAATGCTCTGTAATAGTGCTATAATTGTATGTTTCTAAATAAATAACTTACTCCCTTTCGATTATTTTCTTTACTCTGCAATAAATAGCATATGATTATATAAAGAAAACAAAAAGCAAGCTGTATTTGATTGAAAGACTTGTGAAATAAAATTAATAAATAATTGTAGGTTATTCATGAGATAACACAGGTCAGCGAGGTTTGGAAGTAAAAAGGCCTCCCCCCTACTACCTAGCCTAGCCTACTGTGTCTCCCTTTGCATAGCAGAGGGAGACACATTAGGCTATTAAAAAAAAATTAGATAGCAGAAACGTACTGTGCCTACATCAACTTCGACACTCATAGTAGATGACGAAGTGGTATCCAGTTGATTAAAAGTACGTTCTTTAAGCACTTGTCTGGCTCTTGCCATTCCCTCTCTATTCCTCTTTCTTTTATTGATACATTGGTAATGTTCTCCCTTGTTTCGCCCCATTATCTTAAAAAAAAAATGAGTTTAGGTATAACAAAAGCATTATGTGAATTGACTTTAATAGAGAAATAAAAAACCTAAGATATTTTTAAATTGGTTCACAAATGATAGAAAAATCTACGAACTCAAAAAAAATATACTCCTTCATTTTTAAAGTCGGTTAAAAATTAGTTAAAGCAATCCAAGGGATAAGTCGTAAATATCCTAATATAATTCACAACTAATATAATATTACTAAGAAAGAAAAATTATTAAAGGACCAAGTTGTGGTAGTCGCAGTATATTTTTTACATAAACCTACGAAAAAACTCGCGAGCTCTAGCGACACAAAGTGATACGTCCACTCGTTGCGCTAGCCGAGTTACCACTGAGCCGGCTGCGTTAGCGCGCTCGTAAATATAGTAGATTTTGACATTGATTTTCATGATGAAAAAAATTTTTTTTTAGAAAATAAACTTTTGTTTCTATTATAAAAATACCTTAAAATTAATGAGGCATTTTTTAATTTTTAAAAAAAGTTGCTTTATTATAGAAAAAACATACTTGTTTGCCTGCAGTTTTCCCTTGAATTTCTTAATTTCTGTCTTCTTTTTTGGCTGAATTATGAAATAAACTCGAAAAAGTGGTCAAGCTAGCACCAAGATAGTTATATGCTGATGTGAATAGTACTTTTTTATGGGCAAAATCGCTTGTAGTTTCTTCAGAAACTATGGTCAAACTTCACTCGAACGTGAAATTTGAAAAAAAGAGTATTGGAAATTGTAGATTTACTACTAATTATGAAGTTTCTTGAAAAAAGTAGTCAAGCTAGCACCTAGATGAAGAGTTGTACTATCCATATCATACATAATTTTACTAATATTATGTAACATATTCTCACAATCATGGAACAAAATTGATCAAAATGAGCAGATTAACAGGACGGACCCTTAAGATCCTGCCGCTCAATCGCCGCCGCCGCCGCCGCCGCCGCCGCCCCGCTGCCCGCAAGATTCGAGGCAGCGGCCTAAATCCATACTAATATTATAAATGCGAAAGTAACTCTGTCTGTTACGCTTTCCCGCTTAAACCTCTCAACCGATTTTGATGAAATTTGGCAAAGACCATCTTAGACCCTGAGAAAGGACATAGGCTACCTTTTACAGAAAAAAAAATATAAATCCCTAATTTTTTAGAAACAATGTTACGTAACGTGTGGTAAGAAAAACCCCCTCCCGCCCCTGTAACGCATCGTAACGTTTTACGAGACCCCCCCAAATTGTGTTACGTAATACTTGAACGCTCCCTAGGTAGCACGGCTATGGTCAGTAAGTAATTATGTATGTCAAAATGGTGCTTCTTCGGCCTAGATCACGGACAAGAACGCAAAGGGTAGGTTTCATAGCTCATTAGACCATAGGTAACTAAAAAAGTACTATGTACTGACTTGACCTAGAACTGGGCGTTAAGTTGCGTGTGAATTAGTTTCGGTAGAACGCTATAAGGCGATTTTTTGATAAGCGTGAAAACAATGTAGTATTATACCTCAACCTGCCTGAAAAAAGAATAGCAAATATATTATGAAATAAACCTATGGTCTTTTGCGTTGCAATGGCTTTAGTAGGTGCGTTCTCATTAGGGAAACCCTCTAGATTTAACAACAATAAGGTACGTATTACAGAACGTCACTCAAACTCAAGCTTAAGTCTCGTTTCAAGCCTTTTGATTGGTTGGAACTAGTTTTATGTAATGCTTATGCAGAGATCAATGCTTGAGTAACGTTCTGTAATACGGACCTAAGACGACTGGGCCCAAAATATTTTTAAGTTTGTATGAAAAACAAAATGTATTTTTATTTTAGTAGTAGGAAAACCCAAAACACCGAATATGTACGATTTTTACTTAGATATCAGATGCCAAAAAAATTTGCTTACCAAAAAGCGCATTTCATACACGTGCGTACACACAAACGTGATTCAACCCCGAGTTACCATGACGATAATTGTAAAATATACCTGATATTTTGTCGTGCGATAACACCTCCTCAAGAACGGCTCTGCATTCGTCCAAGCGTGAAAAATCACTAGAGTCGATGACAAATATCACTCCGTGCACTTCGCTATAATACTGGGACCATATTTGGCGAAAATGAGGGCCCCCGCCCAAATCATAAATTGTCACAGGTGTATCTTTATGCACTAAATTCACAGCTTTAAAACCCACAGTCGGCAAAACCTTGTCATCCTTTTCGCCGGCCAAATTGTTCACAGTTTTTGTTTTTCCCGCGTTATCCAGTCCTATTAATATTAATACGATATGACGACGCTGTTTTCGACGCCGAAAAATACTTCCCAGACAATTACCCATAATAAACACGACTTACACAACTAGATTAACGATAAAAAATCACTATTCATATCACAAATACGTCTTTCAAATTTGAATTTGTCACCCGTGGCCATTTGTAAACAAAAAAAGTTTTGTTGACACAACGGTTACCAATAGCGATCGAGTTCGATGTGGCCAGTGTTATACATTGGTTTGTTCTCATTATCCGTTTTTTTATAGTAATACAGTTTTCAATAATTTAAATTACATGTTCATAAAAATTATATTAAAAAAAAAAATATGGGAAAGTTGAACCCATTGTGATTTTTATTTAGATTTCTTTTTTTTTTGTAATTTATTTTACGTCAATCTTTAATGACCACGACTAACGAGCGCCGTCCTCTACATATTAATAAATTATTAATGTATTAGATCGCTTGTCTACCCCAAGGTGACAGCTGTATTTGCACAACACCAGATTAAATAACAACGGTTGTAAAATTAAAGGTCACATCTGGTTTATTTCATGATTACGGTGTCCTTGCAATGAGTATGCTTTTCTTACGGGTAAACAGAGTGTGGAATGTGTCATTGCCTTATTGCTCTTAAACATAACACACTACCTACCGTAACACAGTAGAATCCCAATTATCCGGACTTATTCGTCTCAACCCTACTTGCCAGACAGACCAGACGGACCAGACAAAGTCTTGCCGCCAAGCAATTCGTCGTGTTCCGGCATGATGTCTGGTGAAGCCGTACGGAGGACGGGTCTGAGCAGTTGTGTTGCGATGTGTGGCGGGTACGATGCGCCAAATGTTGTGTCGGGAGTTTGGTCGTGGAGAATCTTCGTGTGGGTCAGGATGGCTGGACCAAGAGAGATTTTTGAAGTTTGAGCAATACCAAGTTTTAGTACCTATTTGGTACTATTTAGTACCGGACATCAAATAATTGGTACCTCGCTATAGAGGGAAAAATATTACGAGGAAAGTGGCCAGCCATTCTGACATCAGAATGGCTGGACCAAGTCGACTTCACCTAGTTGTAGGTGTTATAACTAGTTCATCTTTTCATTAAAATTTAGTACCTTATTGGTACCTCAACATATGTTTTTCTTAATTTTTTTCGATAAGCCAAATTAAAGTTACACCTAGAAAGAATTTTGCATGTAATCTGGAGCACGTTGATTTCACCTAGTTGTAGGCCTTATAATTAGTTCATCTTTTCGTTAAAATGTAGTACCTCCTTGGAATCTGCACATGTTTTTCAAGATTTCTTCGATAAACCAAAAATACGGTACACAGTGCTAGAAGTATATCCATACTAATATTATAAATGCAAAAGTAACTCTCTGTCTGTTACGCTTTCCCGCTTAAACCTCTCAACCGATTTTGTTGAAATTTGGCACAGACAATCTTTAGACCCTGAGAAAAGACATAGGCTACCTTTTATTAAAAAAAATTGATATTCCTGAGGGAAATCTAAAAAGCGCGATATAACCGAATTCCACGCGGGCGAACAGCTAGTTTTTTACCCGACTGCCAGGAAGGGTAATGTTTTTATAATCGTAAATAAAACATGCACATAAAAATACATAATTGAACATTTATTTTGGGGAAAATAATATTCATCGTAAATACAGGTACAATTTCGAGATAACGTTATTTACAAAGCTCAGGAAATTATATAAATAAATACATTAAAATGCGCGCCAATTAAAAGCAACGGCCATCTTGATTTGTGTTGCCAGTCGAGGAAATATAAATTTATCTGAATTTCACGAGAACTGTGTCCCCATTCTTGATTGAAAAATAGGCAATATCTTTCATTACGTTGTCAAGATATATTTCTGCTCCTTGCATTTGATCGTCGAGTAAATATAGTGATGGCGGGCCAGTGTGTACAGCCCTTGGAAATAATCTTTGCGCTAGTGTGACCAGCTTTTGCACAGACATGGAAGATGGGAATTTCTTTTTAAATTGTTTGCCGGTTTCGTCTTTCAGTATAATTTCTAGAAGTTGTGATGTGAGCGTCATGTTTTTCGGTTTGTTTTCGAGCAAGCTGTCTTCTGGAATGCCATATTCTGAAATTGAGAAACAAAATAGCTTTAATTTGAGTTAAAAACGTTTTACTAGTTGTATGATATAATTATGGCCTACTACTACCTATAGTGGAGAGTCGATAGGCCGATAATATACACCGCCCTACACTAAGACGACTGTTCGCAGTCCACGCGGTGACAGCCACCAGGCATCCAGCAGTCCACGCGGCGACAGCTAGCAGACGGCCAACTGTCCACCCGTCGACCGCTCACGCTTTTCGCAATTGACATATTCCGCGATCGGTTTCCATTAAAGCAACTCGTATTTTTACTATGTCCCGATTCTCAACGCATGAACTAGCAATTATTGCAATTGCCCTTGAGAATGAAGAAAGAAGCGTCAGAAATAACAAATGAAGATTTTGGGTGCATGAAATGCTGAAAGCAACCGACTGAGCGGTGACGGCGCGGCGACTGCTAGCATTGAGCGCGCGGACACCGCACCGACCGCTCGTCCACAACGTGCGGACAGCGAGGCGTCAACTACAGAGCAGTCTGACGGCGGTAAGATCGGTGACAGCGAGCTGTCTGCTAATTTATAACAATAATAATTTTATTTATTTAGTTACTTTTACAATGTAGTACATTTACAACCTTATAAATACTTAGTAGTACCACAGTATAAAAATCATACAGTAGGACGACGCCTTTGTTCTCGTGTAAAATGCCGACATCGTCTAGAGAAGACAGTAACGCATCGGCCAGGATTGTCACAAATAAATAATATTTATGAAAATATTTATTCATTCCAAATCAACATCGAAATCTGTATTATAAATAAAACAATACTACTTATTATTATCATCATATTAATATAATAATGTGTGTCTCGCCGGTGGTGGCGTGTGTGTTGGGTCATTAGGTTCCCTTCAATATGGTTGAGCTGAATGATGCTGATCCATACGTCATGTTCGTGAACGGACGCCGTCAGAGGGCCAGGGGACTGGTCATCTCTTAGCTGCCACGGCGTATTTTAATTTCTGATTTTCTTTTTTTTTTTTGTGTTTTCATAATGGACGCTATAAATAGAGATATAATATAAGAAATATATTGTAGGCTAAGCGTACAATATATTTCTGCATCGTTCTCACACGGTTGATTTCAACATGAATGATGTAATCATATATTTGTATCAAGATGGAAAAGAGTGTCCATGGAGTTTCTTGTCCGTTCTTCTCCATAGGTACCTACTCTTTGGAATGGGCGACTGGCTTCACCTTACTGACTGACCGACCTCTGACAACTCAAAAGTGCCTGTAACTGGTTTATCCATACTAATATTATAAATGCGAAAGTAACTCTGTCTGTCTGTTACGCTTTCCCGCTTAAACCTCTCAACCGATTTTGATGAAATTTGACACATACAAACTTTAGATCCTGAGAAAAAACATAGGCTACCTTTTATCCCGGAAAAATTTGATGTTCCCGAGGGAAATCTAAATAAATCTAATAAAATGCTTTGATTTTGATTTTAAATCAAAACAATTTTTAATCCGTTCTTTACTACGTGTGTTAGGTATTATGGTGTTGAATATGACAATAAAAAATGCAGATGAAACGTATACAAAGAGCTTTAATAAATGAACTGATACAGACTTGATAACTAGTTATTTTGACACTTACTGTATTGTAGTATTGTTTAAGTGAAGTTTAAATGAATAAATAATTCAGTCAGTGCCACATCACGGCTGGGAAAAGTTCACCGCTTGAATTCTGCCTGTGACAGTTGTTTTTAAATCTCTTAAATGATCATTGTTTTAATTAGCATAGATAATTGTAATCAAGAAAAAGAAATATTTCAGGAAATGTAATGGTAAATGATGTCAATATATCGATGCCATAAGTAAAAAACAAACACGCGTTAGCCCTTAATGATATGTCCCGAACTACTAATATCGTTTTGTTCGCAGCTCGGGCGCCGCTTCCCCGCGTCTCGCCCCTCACACCCCGCACGATTGCTCTGTCTAGACGTCTTCGTCGGACGACTGTATGATTTTTAGACTGTGGTAGTACCATGTTTTTACCGATATTCTTAAATTTATAATAAACACAAATTTAATTTACATAATTTTAAAATCTCTATGTATGGCGCATTACTACTTTATGATGATAATGTAAAATATATCTAAAGAGAAATATTGAAAGCCTATAACCTACGGAAAATTTCTGTACATTATCTCTAATTATGTGCTTAATTTAAGGTAACAATGTGCCCACTGATCGCCCTACCAGTTTTTAAGTTTGGCTTCTAATCAGAGCGACAGCCCTTCTGACTTCAAGAAGACCACAACCCAGTTATTGGGCTTCCGGGCTTTTCACTATCCATAACTACTGTCAAAGGTCCACACGTACAGGGATCAACGGCTTACAGTACTCTCCTAGGTACAGAAAGGCATGGGCGTGGATTTGTCAATAACTATGCAATACTTACTGCTAACAAGCTCCGTGAACCGACAGTGTTCCTGGCTGAAGGCTCGTTGAGCCGACGGATCCTTTTGTGCAAGCTTCCATTCCGCCCCGTATCGTTTCATGTAGTCATATTCAGCGCCGCGACGCAGTTCTCTGGTTATTGTAGAGCCGTTTATTTCCTGATAATCAAAACCGACAGTATGTTAACAGAAAGAGCATTATATACAATACGTTAAGAAAACCCTGTCCGACCCGTAAGGATAATAAAGGTTAGGTAAACACATGACCAAATAAAATATGAAATTTTACATAATCATCATAGTAACAATACTAGTGAATTTTGAAATATTCTTTTTTTCCCGCGAATTAATTCCAACTTCTCCAAAATTTGGTAATTTTTAAAAAGTGACAACATTATTTTTGACGGTATTATTCTGAGTGAATAGCGATGCGGCCGCGTGCCACGTGCCCTGCCCCTCTTCGCCCGCGCCTGTATGGCCTACCGCACATGTTTTAAGTTACCTCTTTTTGCGAAATAATATTTATTTTTTTAGGGGGAATTTTTATTTAAGTTTAGCCTGGCTTTGTAGGCATTAGTAGAATCACTTATCGATACCTAACAATACCTTCACGGATCGGACAGGGTTTTCTTTACATATTGTAATTTCTAGAAAGTCTCTTGGGACACAGCCGCCCTCTCGGTGAGAGGGAGTGGGCCGTAATCTAACACGCAGGTCCAGTGCAAGTTGATAGATCTGATCAATCTGTTAAAAATACTTCAAATTTTTTATACCTTTATGACATTAATTGTCGCTGAGATGAGATTGCGACTAGATTTAGAACTTTTGACTACAGCAACTGGCTTACTGAATTATATCCATCATTTCACACTAAGTCCAGTTGAAAACCAGCGGGAGGCTCACGTTATCCGGCATTTTTGCCGAACGGAAACTGCCTTTTAGCACACACACATGACACATTACTTTTAACTAGGTTTTTTATTTGTTTATCTGCTGCTGTAGCCTTTTAGAGTGCTAAAGCCAGCATCAGCCGCCGGCATATGTTACCACCCACCAGACAAAGTCTTACCGCCAAGCGATTCGTCGTGTTCCGGCATGATGTCTGGTGAAGCCGTACGGAGGACGAGTCTGAGCAGTTGTGTTGCGATGTGTGCCGGGTACGATGTGCCTAATGTTGTTGTGTCGGGAGTTTGGTCGTGGAGGGTCTCTAGATCATCCTCTGGCGCAGCATCGTTGGTCGTTGTTGCGTTAAACATTGCATCAACTCGCTCAACTGCCATCTTCCTTCCTATTCGCTCAGTTTTTTTGAGTGAATAGGCTTAATAAGCTAGCGCGCTTTACCATCAACGATTGCATCACAGCTTACCATCAGGCGGGATTCACGACCATAGTTTTACATAGCAAGAGACTGTTAACCAGACTTTTAAAAATCAAAAGGTGATGCTGTATCTGTTGCTTTACCTGTAGAGTCTCAATCTTAGCAGTAACAAGTTGTGATCCAGTGTCGTAGTCTTCAGTTTCTTGTATGGGATTCTTCAGGAAGTACAGTTTCTTGAGGCGCTTCAGTTTGTTCAGTTCGCTTAGTGATCGCCACTGTAACAATTAAGTTTAACACGCTTTTATTAATTTGACCTGTATTACTCTCTCCCGCTTCCCCGCGCGGAGGAGCCCCGCATTCGCCGTAAGCGCTTAGTAGCGATAGCATCTTTATTACAATTGTCTAAATACAGTTTAAATCCCCTATTGTTGTTACTGTTTCTGTGGAGTTATTGCTTTGTTGAGTTTATTTTTTATAGTTTGTTTTTGTTTTTTTTTTTTTACATTTTCGACGCGTTAGTGAAGCCTGTTGGTTGCACGAACATTAATTTCTGTCCATATGCAGCAATTTAATTACAAAGTGTCATGAGTAAAATGTCCTAGAATTATGACGCTTTATCATCTAAACGACCTTTGATTAACATAAAAAAAATTGTAATTTTTATTTTTTTAGCATAATTATAATTTTTTGCAAACGGTACCATCCGAATGACGCCACAGAGTAAGCTGCACATTTAACTCGCACGAGTTATAGCTAACTAACAAACAATCTATTCAAATCTTAGAAGTTAATTTTAACCTATTTGTAATTGTCAACGAGTAAACTTTTTTACACATGGCAATACAAAACAAAATGTTACCATACTCACATTATTAATCTTGTTCCTATTCAAAAATAGAACTTCAAGTTGCTCGAATATATCCACCTTTTCATCCGGGATGTCATTAAACCTTATTTCAGTCAACTGACAGTCATTCAAACTTAGAACCTTTAAATTTTTCATACTGCCAAGCTTCATTATTTCAGACCAACGATCTATGGGGTTTCCATCCAATTTCAAAACTGTCAAAGTTCTCAAAGTAACCGTTGGCGGTATTATTTTTTTAATCCGGTTGTATGCAGCGATCATTTCGTTTAGTTTCGGCCATAAGTGGGATAGGGCAAGAATGTCCGCCCATTCGTAGTCGCAGACGGAGATGTTTATTTTCTGAAGCCTGGCGAAATTAATGGACAGTTGGGCCAATGTTTCTTCTGGCATGTCGATGGCCATGCGGTTTTTGCTATGGAAGAGAAAAAAGGTGTAATTTAATTACAAACTTGGTATAGTAAAATTATACATCATGTTTTTTTTTTAATCATTATAAACTCGTGCTTGACTGCAATTCTGCCTGACGGTAAGCAGTAATGCAATCGTTGATGGTAAAGCGCGCTAGTTAATTAAGCCTATTCACTCAAAAAAACTCAGTGAATAGGAAGGAAGGCGGCAGTTCAGCGAGGTGATGCAATGTTAAATTCAACAACACGACCAACGATGCTGCACCAGAGGACTGATCTGGAGACCCTCCACGACCAAACTCCCGATACAACAACATTGGCACATCGTACCCGGTACACATCGCAACACAACTGCTCAGACCCGTCCTCCGTACGGCTTCACCAGACATCATGCCGGAACACGACGAATCGCTTGGCGGCAAGACTTTGTCTGATGGGTGGTAACTTCTGCCGGCGACCGATATTATGGCCTACCACCGAGATACTCTAAAAAAGAGACTGTAAAAGCTAAAACTTTTTAAAATCTCTTCATAAGCCCTGGGTCTTTTGAAAATATAATGAACGTGTCTGGTACCACCACAAACTTTCATAGAGACTAATAGACTGACAACGAAGACTTGGTATTTATTTTTATCAAAAACTAGTTAGTTAAAATGTAATGTATCTATAAAAATCGACTCTTCTGAGGTTATATTAAAATGATCAAATTCATTTTAATATAACCTCAGAAGAGTCGATTTTTATAGATACATTATTACATTTCTAGATCATAACACACAGCATACATTTTAAATTTTTGATATGCTCAGCTCCTATTGGTCGCAGCGTGATGTTATATAGCCTAAAGCCTTCCTGGATTAATAGGCTATCCAACGCAAAAAGAAATTTTCAAAACGGACCAGTATTTCCTGAGATTAGCGCGGTCAAACAAACAAACTCTTCAGCTTTATAGATTAAGTATAGATAATAAAATGGAAGGATCTTGAATCTTTTCTACTTGGATTATATATAAAAAGAAGCAAAGAAATAACATTTATTTGCGGTAAACAAGACCCTAAAGTTTACAAAAACACAAAAAATTTGAAATAGTTGAGTGAACATGCGTCACATCCACGCAAAACGCATTAAAAAAAGCATTATGCTGCGACCCTATGCAAAACAGAGCCCAGCGCTGATTTTCAGCGAAAGCCAGCGCCGAAGTAATGACGTTACCTGATGCAGCAAACAATTGCAAGGAACACCAAAAATGTTGGTCAATAAAAATAAAAACTTTAACATCAAGAATCAGCCATTCGACATCCTTTTAAAGATGTCTAAAGTGTCTTTGAAAATTCTTTTAGTGACATACTTAACATCCAGCTCTTCAAGATCCGGTAGCTGCGCAGACAGCTGGATCACCTCGCGCCAGTTGCAGAACAAGTTGCGCGACACATCCAAACTCCGCACAGCGGGGCACAAGGACGCTACATCTCCTGGCTTAGCTATATTTTGGTCGTGGACGCACACTTCAAGAAGCCGGTCGAATTTTCTGGAAAGATATGAATGGAGATTAGTGTTCCAGGTTCCCATAATGTTAGGCTCTTAATAAACTAGTGCGCTTTACCATCAACGATTGCGTCACTGCTTACCATCAGGCGGGATTGCGGTCAAGCGCTAGTTTATAATTTATAAAAACAAATCTACCTATGCTATTAACACTGGACCCTCGGCCTCGTGGTGGAAAGTGGCCCACACACAGAGAAAAGGTCTGTGTCCCAGCAAAGGCAACATTTATAGACCATTATAGATTGTTTCAGCAATATCAGTTTTTTTTTTTTCAAAATTTCCACCCTCAAGTTGTAGAGACCACAACGATCCAAACGTAGCGTTTCGGCTCGTCTTTTATACCGCGTAAATCGAGGGATTGGAACAATTTGGCAGCGGTGGTGTTTCCGTCGGACTCCAATTTCGAGTGACTTCAAGCTAGAGTGAAGAGGTTTTTAATAAACTAGCGTTGTTTACCATTAACGATTGCATCACTGCTTACCATCAGGCGGGATTGCGGTCAAGCATCCATACTAATATTATAAATGCGAAAGTAACTCTGTCTGTCTGTCTGTTACACTTTCCCGCTTAAACCTCTCGACCGATTTTGATGAAATTTGGCACAGACAATCTTTAGACCCCGAGAAAGAACATAGGCTACCTTTTATCCCGGAAAAATTTGATGTTCCCGAGGGAAACCTAAAAAGCGCTATATAACCGAACTCAACGCGGGCGAAGCCGCGGGCGGAGAGCTAGTTAGTTTGTAATTCATTAAAAAAAATATAGCGGTATTTACAACGCATTGCATACATTTCATACTGAAGTCACGCAAATCCTGCATCTTGCACGCAGAGTTCACACAATTAGCATACATACAACTTCCTGAAAATTGCCCGCCAAACACAAAATCCATCTGATCATAAAATCTGATCGGAGGAACCTTTATTGAGTATCAGTGAGTTTACACCCTCATATACTATAATTATATTTATGTTCCTCATACCAGTATATTATGTTTAGCTGTCTGCGGTTAGTTGCGTACTGTGTTATGTGAAAACTATGGTTTCCTTTATAAACGAAGGAGGACGTATTTAATAACTAGTTAATGTTTCTCATTACTTAGGTGTAATAAATGGGGAAGAAAACTGACAAATCTCGCCACTAGAGGCGCTAATATCGTTTGACCCAAATAAACTGTCAAAACCCATTGTAATTTGTACGAGTTTACGTTGTTTATAAAAATGTAAAAAAACATGCCGCGCTGTGTAGCAATTTGTTGCAATAATAATGGAAATCACTCTTTCCCTGAAGATATGCATTTCAATTTAGAACAGAATATATAAATAGATTTCAATAAAGATTATGTTGATGTCTCTATAGCTTTCTGGGGGCGGTAAATCAATTTTTTTCTCTTGAATTTCTTGTTCTTGAGGAACCTCGAAGTTAAAATTCCGGTCATACGATTCAAGTCTGGATAATAATTTTAGGTTAATAGGGTTGAAACTTCCCCGTTGTTTCCTTATCATCATGATCCAGGAGCGACACTTGTCAAATATAAACTAGCGCTTGACCGCAATCCTACTCCAATCCTATAGCTTTTTGTCATCATACCTACTCTTTGACTCGGACTCTCGTTTCGTGTCTGGTTCAGAGATCTACCTTACTATCTACATAAGATTAGGTTGGCCCGAATTAAAAATGTATGACAACAAGATTTGATTTGTGGCTGGTGGAATGTTAATTTGTCAGGAGATTTCATTCTGAAGTATTACCTAAACTATATTCCGACGGTTTCTTCGTTGACAGAGTTAGAGAGTAGTCCATGAACTTTCTGAAGGAAGGCAGGGTCCAGTAGTCAGAGAAGCCTTAAAATTATATTAGGGTAATGTCACTTAGGGACTTCTACAATCCTTACACACTTTTGCCTTGTTTACGTTCATGCCCCATATCTGCATCCGTGGCAGTTTTTATGTCCGTGACATAACAGAAAAACTGCAGGAGGGTCGCCTACGCTGGTACGGTCACGTCTTACGAAATGTTAAGTGGGTAGCAAATGTCTTGCCATGGTGCCTCCGTCGGGCCGGAACTAGCGAGGTAGACCAAAGAAGTGCTGGCTTAACTTTGTAAGAGATGGCATGCGTGCCAACAATCTCACACTACGGGATGCCAGAGATCGTGCGAAATGGAGGCGAATATGTAAGAAAGCGGATCCCATGTACAACGCCAAAGCCGCGCATGCAACCGGGATTATACGCTGAGATGATGTTGATGATGAGTCCCGCCATCTTCTATTATTTCATCGTCATGGAGTATATCGACTCCTAGCTATGTCAGGGCGCCACATGATGGACAATTTTGACCTACAGCTCATTTAGACATAAGACAGTTCATTAATAATCCGACAACAAAGAAAATCTTCAAGGGTAACATAATATGACATATTAAATGACTAATAGGCACTTGTTACGTGAACATATTACAAACTACCTACACTAGCTACCTTGTTTAACGCCAGCAGGATCTTGCGTCACTAGCTACCTTGTTTAACTCCAAAAGAATCTTTAGAGACCTACTATACTGAAAAGATAGATGTTGATAAAAAACAATAGCAACAAGATGATTCATGGTTACTCGGCAGTTTGTATACATACTCTTTGAGATTAACTGCATTGCAGTAAAGGTATTGATTTTGAAAGTATAGTCTGAAGAACTGAAACATATCGATACCGGAAATTTCAATTGTCGTAAAGGACAAAACACGAGTTTACAGTATAGCCGAAAAACAAAAAAATAAATTGTTTTTTTCTTATATCTTTTTCAAACAAAGTGCTATATTCATGATGTCAAAAGAAACCCTAACTATTTTTTCGTGTGCTATCCATATAAATTAACAAAATAAACCAAATTTAATTAATTACCAAAATGAGAGTCCTTTACAGCCCAAAAAAATTCAACTGAAGTACTTTTCAGCCACGAAAAATTGATATTGATGAAGTCAGATATGTCGTAAAGGACTATTTTTGATCATCAGTGGGTAGTATAAGTCAATTAAATCAAAAACTAAGGTGGTAAAAGGAACAAAAAACCGAAAGCTCTAAATAGAAATACCTACAATAGGTACTAGCCCCGCACGATGATATTGCGATCGGCGGCCATCTTGGTGACGTAGTCGAACTCGCACCGTCAGTACCGTTCGCAAGTTCAGTCCGCGCTTACCCACTTACGCACATCGAATATTTTTGTTAGCTTTTTGTTTTTGTTGTCCTGTTTTATTGTTGATCTTGAGTTTTTGTTGTTTAGTTTCGTTAGCTGTTACTCGTTAAAATGAGTAAGAAATTAATTCACAGTCGTGCTCGTGAAATTATAATTAAAGTGGACAATTATTTTGTTAAAGAAAAGAGGACTGTAAGTTAGTTCTTGAAAGTATAAACCGTGCTTTAAAAAGTGCTTCGGAGACTACTGAGGACATTTTAATACCGAAGCAACAGCTGATAGTTATTAAAAATATTTTGCAAAATTCTACCAAAGTCACGGAGCGTGTGGCATGTGCCACAGGCGTTGCAAAAAATACTGTGACAAAATTGCGACGAGAGCATGAGTCTGCAACAGCCAGTGGCAGCAAAATGAGAACTCCTACTAAAGGAAAAAGACAAAAGAAGGAATATTTCGACGGGTTTTCCTTAACAGCTTTAAGAAATATTATACATTCAATGTATACGGTGAGGAGAGAAATACCCACAATGCGCAAAATCTTGGCGGCTTCAAAAGTAGACCTTAATTATACCGGTAGTGAAACTACATTAAGAAAAATAATTAAATGTGATTTAGGCTACCAATTCAAACGATGCTACCAAAAAAGACTGGCTCTAATTGAAAGACCCCAAATTCAAGCGTGGAGGGCTAAATATTTACGACGTATGAAAGAAAATGACTCGCTTGGTAATAACAAAAGACCCGTTATTTATCTCGACGAAACGTGGGATACACGCACACGACACGGTCAAAAAATGTTGGCAAACAGCAACCGATGTAGGAGTGAGACGGAACGACAGCCCCGGCCGCCGATGGATAATAGTTCACGCGGGAAGTGAAAGCGGTTTTGTTGACAATGCCCTTTTAATGTTTAAAGCAGACACCAAAACGGGGGATTACCATGATCAAATGAATGCTGAGAATTTCACCAAGTGGCTTACAGAAAAATTAGTACCCAACATACCACGCAACTCCATAATTGTGATGGACAACGCCCCTTATCACAGTAGGGAAGAGAATAGGCCACCAAGTATGAACAATAAAAAACAGTTGAGTGGCTACAAGCTCACAACATCGACTTTCCCAACGACAGTACAAAACCTGAACTGTATTTATTAATTAAACGGCACAGACCACCGAAAAATTATAAAATTGTCAATTTTTTAGCTGCCAATGGCCATGAGGTCGTTAGATTACCACCCTACAACTGCGACCTCAACCCCATTGAGTACATCTGGAACCTGGTAAAGATGGGGGTGTCAAAAAAAAATGTGGAGCAGTTGGAAAGTCGCATTGAAGCTCTGACATTGGAGGCGTTGGCGTCAATAACTCCAGATGACTGGCGAAAGGAAGTCAATCATGTTAAACGGCTTGAAGAGGAATATTGGAAAAAAGATCGAATAACTGACGAGTTATTTATCATAAATACGACAGACGACAGTGAATCGGAAACGACAGACACAGAAAGCAGTTCTGATTCGGAAGACTGTATGAGTGGAATTGAATAAATAGGGTAAGATTATATTGAATTATATATAAACATTTTTTTACAAACTATCCTGGTGTTATTTGGTACTCTGGTTTAATTCCCGCTCGCAAAGTAACAGAAATGTAGTTAGCAAAAGTACATGTAAGTACATGTAAGAAAGATATACGAACAAGTATATTTTTCTTACGTCTATAAGAATTATTTCCTTGAAATTTTTAACAATGAAAGTTTATTTGTCAGAATATGGATGAGTAGGTATAAAGTGTGTATGTATAATAAAATTATAAAATACAAATAAATCCTTAACCCGAAAGAATGTTAAATGCAAAATTAATAAACTATAATTTTGCATTTAACATTCTTTTGCTAGCCGTCCTTTTGTGTGACAGATGACGTCACAAAGCTGTTATTGTGACAAGGTTCCATCGCAATATCATCGTGCGGGGCTTATACCTAGTACAATCAAGTGAAACAAAATGTATTTTTATTATGTTTTATTTATTGTTCAAATAAATAGTAAAGTATTACAATAGTTACTCTAATAGGAACTCAATATTTAAATAAAATTTAATGCAACTTTTTAATCACCAGTAATTGTTGGGCTGCTAAAAACAACTCAGTTTTAGAGTAATTAACGAATAAACTTATCTATTTACTAATTTTTTAAATTTTTGTTATTGAAACTCAAACAATAATTATTAGAACAGTCTTAGCTTAATTGGAGAAATCATTCATTAATAAAACTAAAGTCAAAAATAAACATATTACTATAAAAAACAAAATACCTGATGGAAAAAAATAAATGTAAAGTTTAGCTTTTTAAATTTTATATTATTAATAAATAAACATACTGTTTATTTTTAATAAACAGTAAACAAGTTACTATTGTTTAACAATTATTAATGAAACTCAATACTCAAACAACAGAACAGACTTGAACATAATAATAAAGTTAAAATAACCAAAATGATATTAATATTTGCCCTCAAGAGATTATAACTCAAAAAATTTACATTCTAAATTATTAATTAAATGACTAGTATTTTCAGTCTGTTATTATTATGAAACTTAGGCTCGTTTTTTGATCCGTAGTTAACTTCAATGGTTAAATAATATTCTAACCATTGGGCAACGATTGCAAATTTCGGTAAAACATAATTTTTCTTCTATGTTAGTCAACAAATGGACAAATAAGTTGGAGTGGTAATTATTTGACTGTTAAATGTGTAAAACTAACTATTGAGTATAGTAGTCGTATAAAAATTTAAAATGAACGTAAAAAAATTAGGATTTACGACCTCTAAAATAATTGAAACATGACTTTACGCCCCGTATTGATAAATATTTTTACGATACGTCCCAAATAGTAAAAATAATCGCGCTAGAGATGTTGGAAAGCCAGGTCGTAAGGGACTTTTTTTTAAAGATAGAATTTTTTTAAAACTACCAATCGATAGAGCTTGCGACGCTGATTCCAAATATGTATATAACTCATTTTCGGTAAAATGTCCTTTACGACAATTGAAATTTCCGGTATCGATATTTAGAAGGTGTATTTTTGTAGCCTAACTTGTGTTATACTGTTGGGCATGAACTTTCCTTTCAATTTTCATACTTTCCTATCCTTTGAAACCAAATCTTATGAGAATTCTTGATTTTGTTTTTTGTGGAATTTTATTAATGGCAATAGTAAGTACTGATGGTCACTAATTACCAATAAACTTATTGCAAATAAAAAGTAAGCTTTCTGAAAAAATAATAATAATTTTTAATGACAACATTGCACATGATTCATGAATCATGTGAGGCATACATAAGAGCAGATGTTCAATATAACATAAAATATCTACACAAATCTACAAAGACCTTGTCACCCTGTCTTCAAAACTAAATAATCCTGTATTATAGAAGACAGTGGCCATAGAGGAGGGCTAGCCATGTAACAATTAATTCCCCAGGAATTTAAAACAACTGAGGATGAGTAACAAATGTGTATGGCAGTGATTGAGTGTAATTATGAGTGAGTACAAGTACTACTCGCACTGTGAACCTCGTTGGAATGCGGATCCCTCTTCCGCTTCCCCCCGCGGCCGCGGCGCCTCGCATTCGCCGTAAGCGCGAAGTAGCGATAGCATCTTTGTTACAATTGTCTAAATACAGTTTAAATCCCCTGTTGTTATTACTGTTTCTGTGGAGTTTGTGCTTTGTTAAGTTTTTTCTTATTAGGTTTTTTTTTGTTCTTTACATTTTCAACATGTTACAAAAGCCTGTTGGTTGCACCACCATTATATTTCAATCCATATGTATCAATTTAATTGCAAAACGTCATGAGTAAAATGATCTAGTATTATGGCGCTTTGTCATCAAAACAACCTTTTACTTATTACACTTAAACTTTTTAAACATAAAAAAAATATCATTTATATTTTTTTACCATAATTCTCATGTTTTACAAATGGTATCGTCTGAATGATGCCACAGGGCTAGATTAAAGTTATATGTGTAAGTGTGTGAGTGGTAAGTGTGGGAGTGTGTGTATATGCAGGGAAAACACTTGTTGGTAGATAAATGAGTGAACTTGTATTGAGTAGTGCTATTTATAAATAACTTCCTGATAATTTCATATAAGAAGCAAGCTACTTGAAGCCAACATCACATTAAATTTCTCTGACCAATGACTCATAAAATTATATATGATTCACTAACATTATATTCAAAAAACGAGAAATAAACTACTCACTGTTTCTGATGTATTTTCTCAAAGCCAACCATCTCAATGAACGGAGCACCCATTTCCCGTTTCCATTCATTGATAACCGTCCTGCGGTGAGCGGCAACGGTCTCATCCTGGAATAGAAAATTTGTTACGAGTAATAAATAAGGAACTTACGTAACATCTATGTCTATGGTCCTTCTTGTTACTTCATCATATTGAGTCAATTGAATGAACTGCAAAGAATGGAATGATCATTCTGAGCGAGAAAGGATAAATTATAGAAATTTGGAGATACTGAAAAAAAAAGGTACACTTAAAAGTAGGATAATTCTCTGGCCCAAATTCCAATTTATTTGGATGGACTTGGCCTAGTTGACTGCCTCTATATTTTAATGCATGATTGAAGTGCAGGTACGTGCAAGTTCATCTGCTAAAAGCAGCAGACTAAGGTCCATATTACAGAATGTTACTCAAGCATTGATCTCTACTTAAGCATTACTTAAAACTAGATTCAACCAATCAAAAGGCTTGAAACAAGACTTAAGTAGAGCTTGAGTTTGAGTGACGTTCTGTAACACGGACCTAAATGAGTAAGTTGAAACTCTTTCATTTGACCATAAATAAATGTTAGGATAAAGGACATTTTTAATTCTTATTTATTACCTAAAATATTCCATTTAAAGTACATTTTGTTAACTTAGTGCAGCGTTTAAAGTCATTCTAATGACTAAGAAGATATCTAAACAAAAAAAAACAGCCTTGACATGTAAAGACAGATTCAAAACAAGCATACTACCCACACAAACACTTATTCAGCCAAGTCTTTATGTGGGTGGAATGACCTAATGTACGTGGACTTACACTGAACATTAAAAAAAGTTTTAAAACTTTGTTTTGTTTACACAGTTGCTGTTACATACCTCTCGATCTCCGTAGTATTTCCTGATCGCTTCAGCACAAGTTTTAAACGGAGCAATTTTATTCGGACGGATGAAAGAACCAGCTCCAGGCTTGGAAGTCTTGAAATACTGTACGTCATCCACAGAACCATCATGTTTACCCCTCACTGGGTCATCCCACTCGATGCCGTACCAAATACCTTTATACTCGTGCACTTCGCCGATATACTTTACTGTACCAAAATCATCAGAACTCTTTATGCGACTACCAATATGCACTTGAATGTCGCTCTCATCGGTACCATTGCGGCTATCCATGGTACCGTTGCAAAATTTTGGTATTAAATTAACAGGCATTGCGCCCACCATTATTTTTTTGTTTTCGAAATTGGAACTGTTTATCAAAAGAAAAACAGGCTGACTTTTCCTCGAAAACTGTTGTCACTTTTACTTGTCAAACTGCCCTGCTGTGGGTGAGACAAAGGCATTGATGGCTTTATAATTTAGTTTTTAGGTGATTTTCTTAGTCGATTATATATCAAATAATTAAATAAAATATATAAAGCTGAAGAGTTCGTTTGTTTGTTTGTTCGCGCTAATCTCGGGAACTACTGGTCCGATTTAAAAAATTCTTTTTGCGTTAGATTACCCATTAATTCAGGATTCAGCAAGGCTTTAGGCTATATAACATCACGCTTGACTCTGCGACCTGCGACCAATAGGAGCGGAGCATAATTAATTCCACGCGAACGAAGTCGCTGGCGGCCGCTAGTATTAAATAAAAGTTTTTGTAGACAATTTACAGATAGCCAACATTTTATACATTATTGTCTAGCCTAGTAAAATACGTAATATTTTTTATTATCAACTATCTTCATCTAAGCTACAACAATAGTAGAATCGCGATGCATTTATGTATGTGATCTATACTCTATACTAATATATAAAGCTGGAGAGTTTGTTTGAACGCGCTAATCTCAGGAACTACTGGTCCGATATGTATGAAAAATTCTTTTTGCATTGGATACCCCATTAATCCAGGAAGGCTTTAGGCTATATAACATCACGCTGCGAGTGCGACCAATAGGAACGGAGCATAACTAACTCCACGCGAACGAAGTCGCTGGCGGCCGCTAGTGTCATTGATTTAACAAGTACTGTTATGTCAGTTATGTCAATGGCTAGTGTAAGTCAATAGATAATGATTGAATTTGTTCTTTTTTTTTTCATTTGAACAATTTCACTTGTTCGCAAAAAACATTTGTGGTGAGAATCAGATAGAGTTTTAGAATTGTGCCTGGTTTATGCCAATAGTATATTGGTACACCTTTGCCCAATTCTTTGGGGATAAAAGCTTGATACTATATAATATTAAGTTACTCGCAATAAACTATGTACCTCTAAGTTATTGACTTACTAAAAGTTCTGTACATCACTAGGCGCCGCAAATGTTGCCGGCTTCATAAATAAAATTAAAGATTTTCTTTGTTTACCTTTTGATGACGCTTATCGGGTATCTGTAGACTTGCAATTAAATCAATAATCCAGTGAAATTAATTCTGCAAATTACCTATTTTTGGTGACTTTAATAATTTTATTGAATTAATATCTCATTAAATCAGTGTTGCCAGAATAAATTTAGCCTTACTTACTCAGTTCGTTCTACAACTAGTCAATAGATGGCAGAACCAGTATCGTTTCGAAATTAAATTCTAAATGGTGATTGGTGGGTTCACGGAAATAGGTTATAATCCGCCCAAGTATGGTAGAAATACCGAATAAGGACAGATATGTAAATTCGCGTTCCGATTCGCGTACTGTAGTCAAAAGCTGCAAGTTTGTCAAGCAGTGAACGTAGGCATAACGTTCAAAGTGGAAGCTTTTGGCGGAAGCTAAGAAAAAACTGCTAATGTGAATCGGACAGCAATATACTAGGATTCGCGACCGCCCGGTTCAATGTTCCATTTATTTTCATTCGTTGTCTCGGCGCGGCGCTAGCGTCATCTCGCTCATAGCTTTCCGAAATCGGGAATCGGGACGTAAAAAGTGTTTTTTGACAAAAATGGCTACCGAAAGTGCCCCAGACGTGTACACCAGTCTATAATACGGAAATGCTCGATTGTGTTTGTGGAAATATGCAGTTTATAAGTGAACAATTGTTTCGTGCTGTGCAGTAGTGCATTCGGATTTGTCACGACAAAGGATAAGAGCGTCAAAATGAGGTATGTACAATAGCGAGTTCATCGCTCCTCCGAGCTTTCGTTAGCAAAACAAATAAATAATTACAAAGATGATCATGCACGCGTCGATCTATTTACGTCACTAGACTATTTACTAGGCCTCCCTTTACATCGGCAGACTGTTTTTTTCATAGATATTACAACGTAAACATAACACGGGCGTGCGGTCGTTACGGTTCATCGATTACTTGATTACGATCGTAATTACATACGTTTATGAATGACATCGTAATCTGAGGCTGTAAAAAAGTGTGCCTTGATCATTCCTGTATGCATTTCTAAAAGATACATGCGTTTCAAAGACATTTATCGATTTTTCTTCGCGTTGCGTTCCCCCGCACGATGTATTTTCGTATTATTTTCGGAGAAAATGTAGTAAATAGGGATTTAACAGTGACCTTGCAAGGGTCCAGAGGTAATTTGTTGAATTGGGGCATGGTTTGTCCAATAAGAATGTCCCTCAGGACTATATGCGTAATGTTTCGCTGAATTGGGGTGTATGGGACCCCCAGGAAGGGTGGCTCGTTAAAACGAATGCTGACTAATAATAAACACCCCACCCCTATTTCTGCGTAAAAATAAATATCTTTAGTTGTTATGCATTGCAATGTTAATTGATTACTCAGAATTCTAACTTATCTTTTATTATCTCATCTAATGCAGTAATAATTTTTTCGTAAGATAAGCCAGGCAAAGAAATCTGTGATAATTTTGTTTACATCATTGAGTCATAAACTACAGATAGTAGAATTGTGGATATTATAAAAAAAAAGAAATTATTACTTCCTGTGTGACATCATTGTAAACAAGTTGGTTAATTCTGTATTCTAATTAATTTAGGCACTCATTAGTCAATTTGAAATTAGAACCATTAATCCTTTCCTTGTAGGTATATAAATAAGGATAATTACATAAACATAAGAATTGGTAATTAAAGAAAATCAATGAGATTAGAGACTAAATTATCCAAATAAGGGAAATTGTAGGCTAATATTATTCAATGAATTTGTATCTAATGTTATTAATCACATCATGTTAATAGGAATTCAAATAAGGAAATGTTGACATTGGTCCTATGCTTACCTTAAATATCTAGAATATAGTAGAGAGAAGATTGTTGTATAGGATAGTCTGGACCCAGTTACACTGGCAGACTGGGTAGGTAAATGGGAATGAAAAAAAGGTTGAATCTCTAACTTTATGGTAATGTGGTCATTATCATTTTATTTTCTTCACTGGTCAGTTTTAAATCATTTTTATGCATAATTATATTATTTTTTACAACAAATGGGCCATCTCTTGACTCACCCCTTTCTTGTTCAATATTCTATTTTGGTTCTTCCTGG
This sequence comes from Sesamia nonagrioides, assembly GCA_017933935.1. Taxonomy (NCBI): domain Eukaryota; kingdom Metazoa; phylum Arthropoda; class Insecta; order Lepidoptera; family Noctuidae; genus Sesamia; species Sesamia nonagrioides. The sequence goes on along the minus strand of JADWQK010000365.1, from coordinate 266,921 downwards.
GCTATAAATAGGGTGAGTACTGAGGTGACTGCCTATAGATATGAATCGAAGAATAAATAATTGTTGTGGTGAAAAAAACAAACTTAAGATAATGTCAGAAGGATGATGGGTGCTCCTGTGCCCACATAGTTTCATCCTAACAGGATGTTGATGTACAATGTCAGTAAAAACCAGTCATAAAAAACACATAATCCATGTGGGTGGTGATATTTTTAATATATGAATAATTATTATCTGACCATAAATAAAGTCCCTTTTCCAGCTACTAAAAGTCATATATAGGTCCTGCCCAATGGACATTGGGCAGCACTTTTTACCATCTCACCTTCAAAGCTTTCCATTACTCATTATCATCATCTCAGTGTTAAACCCAGTCACATCCGAAGCAATTTTTCTTAAAAGTTTGTGATATCCCACTGCAGGATAGCTTTCCCCTTCTCTTTATTGAAAATGACTAAGGATCAGTTCTTATTGAAGAAGTCCAGCTTATTTGATCACCAATAACATATAAGATTACACAATAGATCAACTTTCATTTTCATTAAACATAAAATTTATTTTCTCACATGGCGCATTTTGGTCCCTTCTGCCAAATATTAAAACCTCTTTCAAATACTGAATATAATAATGGACAACCTACATTACCTATTATGGTCAGCCTTGACATCATTTTAATTAATAAACATATGGAAATATGAGTTACTCAAGTCAAATTATTCCAAGTAAATTGAAAGTTGGCGCTTCATCATCAATTCATATAATTTATTTTACTATATTTTAAGTTTTTACCTAGAATTGTGTGTAATTAGTAACTAATAAGCCCATTATCCTTAAAATAGTTTGTTAATGACCTATATTATAAGTCAAAACATTTGGAACATGGAGTTTGAATTCATACTTTAATGAGTGAATGAATGACCTGGCGTCCTGTACATGTCATGTAGGTAAAAATATGTTTTTACAGTTCTATTTAACCGCAAGTAGTGTCTGACAGGATTTTCCATTCACAAGGATGATTTACTTCTAAATTATTACCCTTTAAGAAGGGATTAATTTTCAAAAAATTGTTTCCCATTTATCATCCATACTAATATTATAAATGCGAAAGTAACTCTGTCCGTTACGCTTTCCCGCTTACACCTCCTAACCGATTTTTATGAAATTTGGCAGAGACAATCTTTAGACCCTGAGAAAGGACATCTGGCTACCTTTGTAAAAATTTATATTCCCGAGGGAAATCTAAAAAGCGCGATGTAACCGAATTCCATGCGGGCGGAAAGCTAGTCTTTGTTATAAAAAGAAATGTATAATGTCCACCAATGATACAGTTTAGTTTATATTTCTGTAATCAAGCAACTCTTTTATTAGCCAAAAACTGTCAACTCAGACCCAAGAGAGCCAATTTAATAATTACAAAATATTTCAGAACTCGGCCACTCCTTCCTTTTTGTCAACTGTCCATCCTTTATTTATGAACTGGTTTGTTCAAGGTTGTTTACAGTCAAAAGGTATTGTTGCAATATACAGCTGTGACATTTTAATAGGTAATGTGTTGCAACTGTTTCTGAGGCTTGATTTGATACACCTGTGTTTAAGTTTTTGCAAGCACTATTTTGAATAAAAATTATTCTAACTGGAGCTCTGGTCGGAGCATTAAATCGGCCTTTATAAGTGATGATACCCACATGTTTAATTAAGTGTATTTGGCACACACTGGTAAGACCCACTTACCAGCCTTGTTACCTTACAAGTCATTTTATAGTATAAGAAAATATTGAATAAAGTAGATAGGTATGTCATCGTAATAATACTCATATAATTAAACATCCACAAAAATGTCATACAAAAAAATTATGAATGAATCACACCCACCAGAATTATTCTGATTATTTATGTATAAATTTATAATAAACCAGTTCTTGACAAACGAACTTACATTAACAGATAATAAAAATGTTTAAGTTGAATTCTTAGAAAATGTGTTAGTGAATGACTCATTTTTTTTTAGAGAATTTGTTGGATTAAACTATTGATCCAAATCCGATTCCGAAAATTCTTTCAGTAGTGGGAAACTAGGCCGTACATTATTGTTGCTATGCTGCTGACTGCCTCCGTGGCGTAGTGGTAGCGGAAGTGCAAATATTTGTATGCATGAATATGAATATTTGCACTGGACTGGTCGTACTTCGGAAAGGACGTTAAGCCGTTGGCCCCGGTTGCCATACGAACATCTAATGGCAGTCGTTACGGGTTGTTGGAGCCCTCAAAAGTCCAACAGTTGGTCTAACTGCAATGCTTCGATGTTGCCTTCGGGTTGTGGAAGTCAGACGGCAGTCGCTTCACGGAAAATATCGAAGTTTAGCCAAAATCAGCAGTTACACTGGTAAAGCGGTCCGCAGACTACAAAGCTGAAAAAGCTTCGGATGTGACTGGGATTAACGCTGAGATGACGATGACATTATTGCTGCTATAGCATAAGTTTAATACCACGAGAAACTCACGCGTACGTAGTCGCAGGCCAAAGCTAGTTCAGAAATAAATACATAAGTATAGTACAGTATATATTATAGTATATATTTTGGTAATAGTATGTATGTATATATATGTATGTAGTATGTATGTGTGTATATGTCGTGGTGGCCTAGTGGTTAAAACACCAGCCTCTCAAGTACGAGTGCGCGGGTTCAATTCCAGGTCAGGCAAGTACCAATGTAACTTTTCTAAAGTTAATATGTACTTTCTAAGTATATCTTGGACACCAATGACTGAAGGTGAAGGAAACATCTTGAGGAAACCTGGACTTTATAAGTCTGAAATCGCCAACCCGCATTGAGCAAGCGTGGTGATTACGCTCAATCCTACTCTGTATGAGAAGAGACCTGTGCCCAGCAGTGGGACGATAAAAAGGTTGATGATGATGTATGTATATTTAGCTTATTTAAGTATTTTTTAATAATTATAGGGGCTTTTTTTCTTCCTTTACTATTTTCTTTCAAGCTAAAGCACCTACCATCTTATCTCTTCACCACCTGGGGTTGACTGGTAGAGAATGCCTAAGGCATTAAGTCCGCCTCTGTACATGTCATGTGTGCGAAAGAATAAATAAATACATAAGTGGTTCTTATAACTAAGCAACCTAACCAATTTTTAATTAGTTCAGTGATGGTGATGGGAAACTTAATTTGCCACCAACCATCGATTGAACTTACTATTAACACGATATGTTTTTCATTGAACCCCATGAGGACCCAAGCAATTTAATTAAACTTCTGACACTCGTGGCGTTATCCGCAAATATTTACGTAATAAAATAAAATATGATTAGTCGGTAGATGTCACATGTCATCAAAGTTGTATCTGTAGGACATGCAGGTTTCCTCACGATGCGATGTTTTCTTTCAACGTTTTGAGAGCAGGGTGATGAAAATAATTTACAGAAAGTAAAGCGCCTGATAAGTCGTGGTGGCCTAGTGGTTTAAACACCAGCCTCTCAAGTATGAGTCAGGCAAGTACCAATGTAACTTTTCCTAAAGTTATATGTACTTTCTAAGTATATCTTGGACACCAATGACTGAAGGTGAAGGAAAACATCTTGAGGAAACCTGGACTTTATAAGTCTGAAATCACCAACCCGCATTGAGCAAGCGTGGTGATTACGCTCAATCCTTCTCTGTATGAGAGGAGACCTGTGCCCAGCAGTGGGACGATAAAAGGTTGATGATGAATGAATGAAAGCGCCTGATTGGTTTCTAACCTCCGACCTACAACTTCCAAGTCGCGGCCGATACCGCTAAGCTACTGCTGGTCTACGTCGTCTAGAACCGGCAATAGGTTCGCTGGCTGTTTATTAAATACTTCTGCCTGCGACTTCGTTTGCTTAAAATTTCAGCCCCCAAACCATCACCGCGTGACCAACACAATCACCAATCAGCATTATCCATCTGTATGCGCTTAAGAGGGGACTCTAGTGGCGTTTTCTCCAAACAAACGTATTTTTTTTTTTTATATAAATTACAAACTAGCGTTTGACTGCAATCCCGCCTGATGGTAAGCAGTGATGTAATCGTTGATGGTAAAGCGCGCTAGTTTATTAAGCCTACTCACTCAAAAGAACTGAGTAGAAGGAAGACGGCAGTTGAGCGCGGTGCAATGTTAAACCCAACAACACGACCAACGATGCTGCGCCAGAGGGAGATTGATCTGGAGGCCCTCCACAACCAAACTCCCGACACAACAACATTTCACGCATCGTACCCGGCACGTACATCGCAACACAACTACTCAGACCCGTCCTCCGTATTCCGCTGTTTTCTTCGTGGATAACGCTTTAGAGCAATGATTTTTTTTCTACAATTTCAGACCTAGAACCATCACCAAAATCTAATAATGGCGTGTATAATACACGCCCCTATTATTAGATTTTTTTGAAAACTTAACTATTAAAAGAAATATGATGTTTCAAAATCGCGAAAAATAACCCATTTTTACCGCTATGTTCATACGACTATTACACAAATGTGATAAGTTTTTGACAAAAAGAAAATAATAGAGGCGTAGGTATACTCATCCTCTAAGTTTTGAAATAAAATAATTGAGATCTGTCGCGTTTTGAAAAAGAAAATAACAGGGTTCGAAGGATAAATATCAATTGATATATATATCATACATCATGATATATCTGATATTTATATCAAACCATTTTTTGTGATATATATCAAAACTTATGGTATGTTGCATTTAAGTACTTTTACCAATGCGCTGCTGGCATATTCGTTGTTTTTTCTGTCTTCAGACCGTAATACTTCGAATTTACCAAGTAGGTACTGCAATCAATAATAATAGTGCAACATAAAAGAACCAAAATCATTTTCAATTCTATCATCTGCAAACATACCTACTCCCTAAAAGTGAAGTGTAGTGTTAATCCTTTGGAATGTCAACAGGTGATTTGACAGTTCTAGCTGACTAGAAAAAGACAAATTTTGTTATTTGATTATAACTCGACTAAGCACAAAAATGAGGATTTTTAAGATATTTTAATTTTTTTCCCTAATATTTATAGACTTTGTTTTCTAAGAAAAGATGGTTATTTTTAGTTGATTTTTGTGAACAATAAGATTTTATGTTTATTTTGTTAAATAAAAACTAAAAATATGTTGTTTTTATATTGTAAGAAATTCATAATAATAAACTGTCATGTACCTGTGGAAATCGTATAGGTAGTAATAAGATAACAAAATGGTAGTCTTAAGAAATGGATATAAATATCGATATATATCCGATTTTGGATATATATCGGATATATATCATAAATATCCGATATTTTGATATTTATTATAAATATCGGATATTTTCGAACCCTGGAAAATTATAGCGGAATACGAAATGTCTTTTGGTCAAAACATTTTTTAGGTAAAAACAGCCTGAGCTGCAACTGTCCTTTTCGCACTTTACCGGGAGAGGCTGGAAGCAGCTCGACGGCAATAGTTTCTTTAAATACCTATTTTCCAAATTCCTCGGCTCTAGAGTCCCCTCTTAAGGCCGGCACTCATTATGGGGAAGCGCAACGTAGAACATTCCCGTGAAGTTTTCTAAACCCGTGACACATTAGGCTAATTTCTACCTGAGAATGCTCGCGGATGCGCGAGTAGGTGCTAGACTGCGCACACTTGACATACCGTCGCTCGAGCTTTTGGCGAGCCCGGTGACCGGAAGCGGATGCGTGCGGTACAGCGCGAAGTCGCGTTCCTGCACGCTAATTTTCGCTTGTAGTAGATTCGAAGTTTTTTTAGGAATTAATTGTTTTGTTAATCGACTTTAGATATTATTTCAACGAGGAATATGGCGCCGATTCTCTTGTTCACCCACTAAAATAATTATAAGTTAAGTGCATCGTTTTCTTTCCATTTCGTTAAGAAAAGGATAGAAGATAACATTTTAGTTTAATCCTGTCAAATTAAGATACTCCATAGACAGTTTAGACACGATTATAAACATGGCGACTAAAAATACGCCGGTTTACGTCAGGAGCGCACTAATTTGACAGGTGTAAATTAACATTTTATCTTCTGTCCTTTTCTTAATGGAAAAGATGCGCTGAATTTAAATTTAATTTAGTTTGTGAGCAAGGGAATCGAGGTCAATATAACATAAGACAGTCCCCCAAAACGCCCACCCATCGACACTTCCTAGTGCTTTCGCTGGGAAGAAGAAGTGGCGGAACAAACTCCCCAGCAGCACAGCTGTCTGTTCATTAAAAAAAAAACATAACTTTATACAATACTAAGTATGTAGGTACAGTAATGAACACAAGAAAACACAACAACGATGAAATTATTTATCATATGCCAGCTAGCCACGCCAAAATACAGGTAAAGCAAAACAGGATTACAAACAAGCACATTATTACCTCTTATATTAATTACTAGCTGTTGCCCGCGACTCCGTCCGCGTGGACTTCAGTTTACAGCGCGCGGTGGTTCCCGTTTCCGTGAGAATGTTCATTCGAAAAAAATTAAAAAAAAAAGGTCAGTTGATATAAAATAAGCGCCTGTTAAAATAATGGGAGCAATATGTACGTCCGCGTTAGCTCCCGTTTTCGCAACATTTTTTGTTACTGCTCTGCTCCTATTGGTCATAGCGGGATGTTATACTCTATGTCTTTTCCCAGGCTCTAGACTATCTGTGTACCAAATTTCATTACAATCGGTTCAGTAGTTTTGGCGTGAAAGCCAGACAGACAGACAGAGATACTTTCGCAATCATAATATTAGTATGGATTAAACATGGAACTTACAATAATAACTTTTCTGACGGAATGTGTGTATATGTACCTCTACCATGAACCATCACTTCGGGGAATAGACGCGCTATACAGGTATTTCAGGTCGATACTTACCATACACAGGGCGGAAGATCAACCCCAATGACCAATGTTTTTAATTTGTTTAAAAGCTCGTGTGGGTTGCGGTAAACAGTAGGTCAACCCTACCCAGTCGGTCATAACCTCGATTATGTCGTAAATGGCAACCCACACATAATTTTATGAGGAACAGCAACGTTCTCCCATTTATGATGACTATACCCGGCGGACCCCGGGATCCAACGCGAAAGCCGCGGATGCAACCGGGATAAACGCTGAGATGATGATGTATACCCCTATAATATTGTCATTCAGTTGTTGGTTGGTAGTTGTCAATGGGATCCTACCCAGGGGACCTGAAAATGCTACTGATGTTACGATTGGCGTGGCCTGCCCTGACCCACTACGCCCAACAGAACACATTTAACTTTATACATGTGAGGATTTACCATCGACTCGAAAAGGAAAGATGTAATAAGGTCCATGCTTAGCGTGTATATTTACGGTTTGATACGGACGCGTAAAGATAGCAACTTTTTTTATTTTCAGTAAACTTACGTACGGACGACAGCAGATCAAGCTATCCCAAATTGCCAAATATTTCCAATCAACCTTGAGCCTTAATGCTTTAGAGATAAAGTTGAAAATCTAATAAAAAAAATCTGACAATTGAATTCCTTTCAGAAACTAGATACTTTAGTGCATATGGGAACAATGCAGCGTTGAAAAAATAATACAAAAGAATTTAGAAACTCTATGGTTAAAAAGAGCTTTTAATGAAAAAGTTGGAAAGGCTCAGTGTTTTCTTCCCTTTCAGATCGGCATGAACTGTTTTATCGATACGGTCGACAAAATAGTTCGTGCCGAGGTAAAGATTACCCAGTCAGCAAAGTGATACCTGCTGGGAGCTTACAGCTTTTAACTATTTAAATACCTTTCACCAGCTTCGGTTTTTTTTTAAATAATCACCTATATGCTAGTGACTGACCGCAATCCCGCCTGATGGTAAGCTGTGATGCAAGCGTTGATGGTAAAGCGCCCAATTTATTAAGAGCAATTTCACTCTAGCCTTGAAGACACTTAAATTGTAATCAGACGGAAACACCTCCATTGGCAAATTGTTCCAGTCCCTCGATTCACGCGGCATAAAAGACGAGGCGAAACGCTTCGTCCAGATCGTAGTGGTGTCAACAGCGTAAGGATGGAGGCTCGCTGTACAACGGTTCGTCCGATAATGGTACGGAGACGGGGGAATTAGGTCATGGAATTCCCGCGGATACTCTCCAAAATTCATCCTATAGAACACCGACAGGTTGCCTACTCATCGCCTGCTCCAGGCTTTGGAGACCTTTTATTTAACTCCAAATACATCATTATGCAATACATGACAGCCTCCGTGGCGTAGCGGTAGCGAACGCGGCCGTTGCGTAAGGAGGCGCGGGTTCAATCCCCGCACAGTGCAAATGTTTGTATACATGAATATGAATATTTGCACTGGTCTGGTCGTGCCTCGGAAAGCACGTTAAGCCGTTGGTCCCGGTTGCCATACGAACATGTAGTGGCAGTCGTTACGGGTTGTTGGAGCCCTCAAAAGTCTAATTCTAAATTGGTCTAACTGCAATGCTTAGATATCGCCTTCGGGTTGTAGAGGTCAGACGGCAGTCGCTTCACGGAAAATATCGAAGTTTAGCCAAAATCAACAGTTAGACTGGTAAAGCGGACCCCAGACTCCAAAGCTGAAAAAGCTGCGGATGCGACTGGGATTAACGCTGTGATGATGATGATGACATCATTATGTAATAACGCCACAACAATGTTATCGCCTGCATCAAAAATATAATGGTAACAGCCAACATCCGAAAATAACACCAATGCCACTACTTCCTCTCAAATGGAGGGGACAATTAGCACCAATTAATGTTATTTTCATAATTTTAGGGCTGGCACGGTTGATGACTCGTCCTGTGGTCACCACAAGCGTAGTAAGCCAGAGCTGTTATTAACTACCCAAGATATCCGACGTTTCACATATCCTACATCCCTTTTTTGTTCTGGATTATGTCCGGGAAATCATCAAACGACATCTCCCGCTCTGGATGGAGCGGAAGGGCGTGTCAGACTTTTACTGACTAAAACCCACCCGTGTTTCTCCACTTGGCTGTGCGCCAGGACCACGGTTTCTTTTTTAACCAACCCTGTAGCAGGAGGCATGGGTCTCCGTGTACCCCATCACGATGTGCTGACTTCTCTTTGAGGTGCGCGTGAAAGACAACGCGCCGTCGACACGGGCCTGGTACTTCCTGGGCGGCGAACTGCATACTGCTCACCGCCCGCAAACCCGTGCCTACGATGGCCGGTAATTCGATGTTGTCACCCGACCAATCCATTTTATCGTCGGGTATTAGAACGCCAACCTACGCCACCCGACAGACATCGGGTAGTAGATGTCATGTCTCCAGACATAACGGTCGGATAATCGGTGGGAGTTCTCATTTTTAAAAACTTTACACACCAGTCCTCGATTCTCCAAAGTATGTTTTATCAAACAGTTGTTTAATCCCACGCCAAAACATTGCTTTTAGATTATTATATTTTTTCCTAAACAAATCAAGGACAACAAACGTATCCTTTGTTTCATAATTATGAGACCTTAGAATTTCTTATTCCAAAGGGCCTCTATTCCATCAAAACGAATACACATCAAATCGAATAATATTGAAACAAATTACTTACATTATAATCGACTATATTTTATAAACCTATGCAGTACTTCTCGAATATAATTCTTTATACCCGTAGTACCTACTTAAGAAGTACTGCCCAAGGGCCCAATTGAATGTTACTCAAATATGCCAAGGTGAGATGTTCGTTCGTTTTCTAAAATTTTATTACTTCATAACATCTGTTATGTACAAAACAGCATAATAAGTAGAAGTTCAAGAAAAAGTTGTTGACTTGACGTATTCATTAAATTTCGTTTTATTTACAAGATAACCGAGATCATCTGTGTTAGAAACAATAGTTTTAACCTATCATCATCTTCATCATCAGGCTCTACTCGTCCACTGCTGGACTTATACCTCCTCCATGGCACGCCAAACACGCTCGATCCTGAGCAGTTCTCCGCCAGCCACTACCTTTTTGATGTCGTCGCTCCATCTTGCCCAAGGGCGTCCTACGCTACGTTTACCGAGACGCAGTCTCCACTCGAGGACTCGTTTACCCCAACGTTTTAACCTAAGATGTTAGTACCTAATCAATACAAACATAGACAATAAACACACACCATCCCTGCTCAGCATGCTCATCGGTCTCACAACACAAGGAGTTCAGTGAACCTACTGAGCAGAACGGTGTCGGTTCTGTCACCAATCATCCTCAGAACGTTATTCGGGCTCCCCCGAACTCCGACGCAACTTTTTTACACCTAATTGCATAGAAGTCATCTACGCTATTGATTTTCCGTTGGTATAAGTGAACCAATCATACCAACGGGTATCGTATGATTAGGTACTCTATGTAAAGTATTATATTCAATCGCGTCGTTCAAGTCTAACCAGACTAGAAACCGATAGCTACATAGTTGACAAAAAAGCTATGTAGACTATGGTAATCATTAGTGTAGGCGTGAAAAATGCAATACAAAGTATTACTATCAATTGGAATATTTTTAAGCAAATACCTTATCCGTTGCCCCATATGTTCGAAAAATGTGGCGGCTCAACAACGTAAACAACGCAATGAATGTTGTTGAACTGTCAAAATGAAAAACCATTGCTACTTATAGTGTGTTACGTAATTACCCAACCGACACAATTTTTTTTTTAATTTTTTTAATTAATAATTATAAACTAGTGCTTGACTGCAATCCCGCCTGATGGTAAGCAGTGATGCAATCGTTGATGGTAAAGCGCACTAGTTTATTAAGCCTATTCACTTAAAAAACTAAGGAATAGGAAGGATGACGGCAGTTGAGCGAGGTGATGCAATGTTAAACCCAAGACCAACACGACCAAACAATGCTGCGCTAGAGGGAGATTGATCTCTTTTTTTTTGTTCTGTATGGGAAATCATCAAATGACCTCAGACTTTTACTGACTAAAACCGACTAGTGTTTTTTCACTTGCCTATGCGCCAGGGCCACGGTTTCTTCTTTTAACCAACACGCAACCCTGGCCCAGGAGGCTCGTTTCTCGTGGACCCCGTCACAATGTTCTAACATCTCTTTGAGGCGCGCGTGAAACAAAACGCGCAGTAGACACGGGCCTGGTCCTTACCGGGCGGCGACCTGCCGATCGCTCGCCGCCCGCAAGCCGGCGCCTACGGTGACGTAGCGGCTAGAGGCGTGAGGGCTGGGATTCCCGCTCCCTTTCTAATGCGCTCCGCCTCCTTCTTTGCTAGCATCACTGCTTCGCACGCGCGGTGACGGTCTGTGATTCACTTTCGCTCCAGACCATAGTTTGGACCAGGGTCGGACTCGAGAGATCGCCGATCGCCGCCACGAGGACACGGCGGTGCTATACCCAAGCCGGGCAGACCTCCACCGGGGACACAGGCCTCCTCATGGTAAACCAGTAGACCGTAAACCCGAGCCCCGTGCAGGTTACAACAAATGATAAAGTAATATTCGTTAGCGAATATAATGAATGAGATCAAGTCATCTTATGAAATGATTTGAAGTTACACTTCTGACAAACAGCTCTGTTGTATTTTTCAACAATATGACGGACCTAAACGAGCATGTCCCGTTAATGAATATTGCTAACGAGATTTGGTCATGTCGTAATATATTTGAAGGTGTGATAATTACAAGTTAACAACTTACAAGCATTATTAATTTGATTGTCATACTTCTTGATTATGTTTTGGGTATTTTAATAAACAAAATTGGTCTTCACTGGTTGACTGCCGTAATTACAGAATCAAATAATACGCCATTGTCATATATGCGTAATCGGGGGTGGCATGGGGTGGCAGTTGCCATCCCAAAAATTCTATGTCAGTTCTTTGCTACCCCAAAATGTGAACAAAATATGTATAATATAATGATACTAACATTTTAAACAAAGTTGTAAGAGTACGACATAGGAAAGAAAGAAAGCTTACATAAGGAACACGATTATCCAGGAGAGGCTGTCCTCGTTAGCTCTTTTGGCAATTGAACGACGAATAAATGTAGACATTCGGAAAGTGATTGATGAGTTCAACTCAGTGCACAAGAGAAGGTTAAAAATTTTATATTTGTATAAAATAAAGCTTTGTTTTTATTACGTTGTTTGCTTTATTTTACACTAGCTTTCTGCCCGCGGCTTTGCCCGCGTGGAGTTCGGTTATATCGCGCTTTTTAGATTTCCCTCGGGAACATCATACTTTTCCGGGATAAAAGGTAGCCTATGTTCTTTCTCAGGGTCTAAAGATTGTCTGTGCCAAATTTCATCAAAATCGGTTGAGAGGTTTAAGCGGGAAAGCGTTACAGACAGACAGACGGACAGAGTTACTTTCGCATTTATAATATTAGTATGGATTTGTACTCCAACGAATGTATGCCTTAGCTTAAAAAAATCGCTATTTTGACCGATTTTTGCAATAAATTCTCGGGTGTGGGCCCGGACCCCCTCTCCCCTGGGGGGTATGGAATACCCTAGCTATATAGCTCTAATGCGAGATAATGGCGTAACACACTAACAGTAGCAATGGATTTCATTTTGACAGTTCAACAATATTCATTGCGTTAAGCAATGGATTAGTATCTTTCAAATTGATTCAGAATGTGTTTGAAACTGAAAGTGTCTTACCCCTTATTCCAAATCATGGATTTTATTTATATCAGGTTTAAACCACCTACTTAAATGGTTATTGAATTATGCACCTAACCGTTATAGAAATGCAGTTCTTTATATAAAAATTACAGAATTACCATGCGCCTCAACCTTTGCCTGCGCCGGGATTTCCGATGGTCTTTTGCAATAGCTGATGTCGAGACTCCGATCATCGGTTCGGATTTCCTTAGTTATTACAATTTACTACCCGAACTTCGCCACAAACGCCTAATTGATGGCAACACAAGCTTAACAACTGCTGCAAGTAGTTCAAGCTACTCAGGTGGTCAGTGTTAAGGCCGTTTCCTTGACCAACGATTTAGTTTTTGGAAAAATTCTTCAGGAAATTCCAAATTTAATTCGTTCTCCTGGACTTCCTCGACATGTCAAGCACACCACGGTTCATCACATCGTGACCAACATTGGTCCACCTGTGTAGGCGGTGTCCTGGCGCCCTCGCCGCTTAGCCCCACAGAAGCTACTTGCGGCCAAAAAGGAATTCGAAGAGATGGTCAGCATTGGGACTGCGAGACCTTCCAACAGCCCCTGGGCTTTACCACTTCACATGGTTAGAAAAGGAAAACAGGACTGGCGTCCTTGTGTGGACTACCGTGCCCTAAGCGCAAGGACGGTCCGAGACCGCTACCCAGTTCTTCATTCCTCCATTAATTCGGTACGAGGTTGACACTTTCGTATTAAGAACTTTGACGTTCGAAAAACAAATACTGACTCAAAGTTTAAATCTAGAACTAGAGTTAGATTTCGTTGTGTATAGGGAATTATACTTTAAGCTACCATCCTCTATTATAAAACTCGTAGGTATCTATGATTCCATTCACAATTTCGTAATACATTACTTTATTTTTAAATCGATACTCTTGCAATACACACGTGCTACGCAATGCACAACAAAGTAGTTCTCGGTACCGATTGCATATGGTTTGTAACACTACTTGTATCTTGCATAATGTGATAATATCACAAAAACTTCGATTGTTCTCAATGATGCAACTGATTGAATCACTTTTACTTCTCGATCTTTTGTATTCTTGGCTACCGGTAGGTTGCAGTTTTTGCATATGGTGTGTGTAAAATGCTTTCAAGGGTTTTGACTGATTTTGAGGGGCACGTGGTCCAGTAATAACAACGGCACCGGTCGATCGATCAAGTTAAGCTACGCTTGCCGCGGTTAGTTTATGGATGGGTGACCTTCTTTACATACCGAGGTGCTTTCGAGTTGGTATCAGATGTCATTCGTAGATTTTTAACAGTCATCACGGTTTGTTAGAAGTCTGAATGTCTGACTACCAGTATTACTAAGGGGATCTATCGTATTACCCAGTAACTGGGTGACTTAGGCCAGATAGCCAGTCGCTCCATGTAAAATATTGGTATCCAGCTGAATCCGGTTAGACTGGAGGCTAACTTCAACATAGTTGTGGAAATGCTAGACAGATGATGATGACTTTGACTGAAACCTGTGGCTTATTCTAAAAAAAATATATCCAGGTTTCGGACAAATCACACAGATTGAGCTAGCCCCAAAGTAAGTTCGAGACCTGTGTTATGGGATACTAACTCAACGATACTATATTTATTATTTATAATAGATACATATATCTAGATAAACATCCAAGACCCAGGTTAATCAGGAAAAGATCGTTTTCCATCATGACCTGGCCGGGGATCGAACCCGGGGCCTCCACGTCGCAGACAGGCTTGTTGACCGCTGCGCCACAGAGGCCGACTGCAATGCAATGAATGTTATTGAAGTGTCAAAATTAAATCAATTGCTAGTAATGTTGGTGTGTTACGTACTTACCCCGCCGGTACGCTGCCTCTGGATATCGATTTGCTATTATCATGAAAAACTCCAATGAACTTCAAGGAGATATTTATCATAAAAAAAAATATCAAGTACCATTTATGTAGATTTCATTCTCTATGGTTATCGTTATTTTTAAATGTTCTAGCAGTTTAAATGACTTGCAATCACACTATAATACATATTATAGAGGCGAAAGTTTCTGAATGAGTGTGTGTGTCTATATTTGTCACTTCTTCACGCTTTTTGCTAGACTGCAATCTCGCCTGATGGTAAGAAGTGATGCAATCGTTGGTAGTAAAGCGCGCCATTTTATTAAGCCTATTCACTTAAAAAACTTAGTGAATAGGAAGGAAAACGGCAGTTGAGCGGACCAACGATGCTGCGCCAGAGGGAGATTGATCTGGAGAACCTCCACGACCAAACTCCCCACACAACAACCTTTGGTGCATCGTACCCAGCACATATCGCAACACCACTGTTCAGATCCGTCTTCCCTACGCCTTCACCAGACATCATGCCTGAACACGACGAATCGCTTGGCGGCAAGACTTTGTCTGGGGGATCGTAACTTCTGCCGGCAGCCGATGTTATGGCCTACGACGGAGAAAACTATTTAATTTAAATTTGGCACACATATGGTTTTAAAACAGGGTTAACATGATGGCACCCTGGGGAAGAACTTACTTAGCTACTTTTTGATCTGGTAGCACGTTCCTTGTAGATTTCCGATATCCACTTCGGTAGATGCTAGTTTAAATATACGTTGCTTATCAGTTAATGAACAAGTTCTACAATCTATACGTGCCTATCACTGACCCATGCGCATTCAACGACCTTGCTTTACTCAGCTGTCGATTATCACAGTGCCCTTTGGAATGCGCTTGATCATACTTAGAGGTATAAACGAATAACATCCGCAGTTAGAGTCGGTTCATTGTGCTGAGTACAAGCGAAGTGAAATGGGTTTCGTTAGTTATGATTGCCCTAGTTTTGGTCGGGAAACTGGTGTTATGGTTCTAGCCTGATTGTGGAAGTTTTTGCATTGTAAATCTGGTTTTCGTGTGCCGGGAATGTTTATTCCATAACTTTGTGAATGCTTTTGCATGACTTAACTTTTACATGTTAAGACTTGGTTTGAGTATCCGTACTGACGGCCTTCGGGCCTTTAACTGCAGTCAAGTATTTCGCGATATCGCGAGAAGCTTTTGGCAAACCGACAGTGAATATTGCAAGAACAGGTTTTTTTTTAAATTATAAACTAGTGCTTGATCGCAATGCAATCCCGCCTGATGGCAGCAGTGATGCAATCGTTGATGGTAAAGCGAAAAAAACTGAAAAAGAGGTTTACCTAAAAACGATTTCAAGATTCATTTATAATATCTGAAGATGGTTTTAGTTTCTGTAAAAGTTTTGGCCTAGTAGCCTGGCAACTTCTGAAAATTCATTCTGCTAAAATGAATGAAAGTTGGTTACGAAATTAATTGTTGGAATACTTCTATCGACCTCACGCCCTCTCGCAGAGTAAGCCTCTATGCCAACAGTGAAACATGACAGGCTGATTAAATGATTATGCTTCCAGTATCAGGACACCATGCACAAAAAAAATTGAAGTATTTGGGACTTCTAATTTGATTTTGTTGTGATTTCTAGAGCCTGCAAGCCGAAGAACTGTTACCGAGTAACTGGGGTTAAGAGATTAGATATACAATAGTCTATGTAAAATATTATTCAGCTGCATTCGCATCAAAGCTGACCATTAAATAACTGAGAAAATTCTAGGTAGTAGTAGTATTTGATGAAAATGTTTGCTTATCAGGACACTGTTTTCATAATCAGCAGCATTTTACACTTCATTTTACTTTACCGTGTAACCACACAAGAGTAAATTCTCTAACAAAACATTGAAATGAAACGCAGTCGAATACGCCAGTCCGCGTCAGATCAGATCTAGCCTAGTTTAATATATAATGTTGTACACAGGCGAGTTGTTACATAACAAGTAACTAGCCTCTGTGCCAGACGGCTAATTGTTTAGAAATTGTGAAGGTGAAACTTAGAGTGGATGAGATAGTTGGACCTGTACGAATATATTATTGTGCTACCCTATACTTTGGTTGTGAATCGTAGAAGTCAAATAAGTGATCACTCCGACCTCAACATGTTGGGAGGAAGGCTACGCAGGTTTATTTATATTCACTGTGGCAGCTGGTTAATTGTTTTCAGAGGCATGAGGAAAAAGTGGTTTCACTCATCGCCCATAGAAAAGGGAGGATCCTCCTACCAGACGGGAGTAAGTCTGGTGGGCACTTGGCCAATGGTTGATGTTGGGAAGTTGTATTGTATGCTAGTTGCACAGTAAACTCTGCTTGCGAGATGAAGAATCCTTATGACGTCAGTATGACGTGTTATTCCATGCGGCGTTTGTAGGTGCCGCTACAGTTTAGAAATTGTTAAAGTAAAGCTAGTAGATGGAGTTGATGGAAGAGTTGTTTTGAGTTTGATTGGATTAGTTGTATTTTTATAGCATTGGTCGGTTAAAATGTTGATGGTGATGTATTTTCGTGCTTTAATGGGAATGATTTGGTGCTACCACGGGTTGGATAAGGGAGTTGATATGTGGATAAGGTAGGCACAGACGTATAGGTATATGGAGATTGGTACAATCATAGAGAAGCCTGATTCGGGCTGCTTCTGATGGTAAATAGTACCGAATGCAAAGATGGTGGGAAATTGGAGTAACAATCGGTGTAAGTTATGTGAAAGCGCGAGCGAGGGGCTATGTAATGCATGTGCATCCCAAATCCGATGCGTGCTTATGGCTGAAACATCAAAGGCAAACAATAATATTGACTGGAGATCACGTTGCTTCTGCGCTTTCGCTGTACATTGGAATGTTATCAAATGACAGAATCTCCAGTAAAAATGTTAGTCTATCCAAAACTGGTGTAAATAGGTTTAAGTCAAACTAGATTCAGCTTTTACATGGTTCGATTATGACCTTGTAAGATGGTGACAAGCTTCTAGGTAGATGCCACTGATAATGCATATTTAATACAGATCGATTGCCACCAGCCCTTCACAGTCGGAAACTTAGTCCAGGTAATACCTATATCGTATAGTTAATCCGGATAAATTAGAAAACCGCTTCAGACAGTAGAGGTTGTAAAGGATACAGACATTCTACATTTTACAGAGAGAGAGTTGGCTAGACGCCAAGCGTTGCAAAATATAGGGTTATCCACCCGTTTTAATTACGGTAGAAATAATGATCGGATTGTTTACGTAACTCTTCTTCAAATACGGACACAAATTGAGTTATCGAAACTGACTAAAAATGATGGCACAAATTGGGGTCGTCGAAAACGTCTCGAAAATTATACGGAATTGGAACGTTTAAAATCTACTTCTAAATCTACTCAGCCCCAGTCAATGTCAATCTTAATGTTTATAATGAACGAGGGAGAGATTAGAATACAAATGTTCTTTGAAATATCTACATTAATCACTTCTCGGCTCAAAAATAGAAGGCAGTGGTAACGCTTTGGTTTTTGGACGTAACTGAATAGCTGAAATAGTATGTCGTATTCCGACGTTCCCGTTCCCGCATCCGTGGCAGTCTCCGTGTTCGTGACATAGCAGACAGACTGCAGGAGAGTCGCCCACCCTGGTACGGTCACGTCTTACGAAAACGGCATGTTACATGGGTAACAAATGTCTTGAGATGGCGCCTCCGCCGTGCCGAACGAAGCGAGGTAGACCAAAGAACTGGCTTGACGTTGTAATAGATGACATGCGTGCCAACAATCTTACACCACGGGATGCCAGAGATCGTGCGAAATGGAGGCGTATTAGTAGGAAAGCGGACCCCGGGCTCCTACGCGAAAGGCGCGGTTGCAACCGGTGTTATAAGCTGAGATGATGGAGTATGTCGTAATCCGAACGAGTTGTGGGCCTAATTGGCGGCCTCCACGTGGTTTTTATAAAAGAACCAACGACATCAAGGCAGACTCTAGAGAAGATGGCGACAGTAGCTTTACGCCTTTAGACAGAATTGGTACACACAACCTCAAAACGGAGATCTGGAAAGACCTATATCCTGCAGTGAGACAGAATAGGCTTAAAATTATTCAAACACAAACAGGCTCTGTTTCTATTCTACTACACAATGCACAGTAACAATAATATTTAGCTACCTGCGCAGAATTACGTAATGCCATTAAGTATTGATTTTATGGATTACGAAGTTATAAACATTTAGTCAAGTCGTTCTGGCCTTATGGCTAAAATACCAGCCTCTCAAGTATGAATGCGCGGGTTCGATTGCAGGTCAGGCAAGTACTAATGTAACTTTTCTAAAGTTATATGTACTTTCTAAGTATATCTTGGACACCAATGACTGAAGGTGAAGGAAAACATCTTGAGGAAACCTGAACTTTAAGTCTGAAATCGCCAACCCGCATTGAGCAAGCGTAGTGATTACGTTCAATCCTTGTCGGTATGAGAGGAGACCTGTGCCCAGCAGTGGGGCGATAAAAAGGTTGATGATGATGATGATATAAGTACTGAATGCGCTTTGAACTTCTATAGATTTTGTGACTCAAACTATCAAATCTTTACTTATCCTCTTGATCAGTCTTAACACTCTCCAAAACCTTAGCGAAAATTTTCTTATTGAAACTTTCGCTCCTTACAAAGTACCATAAGTCAAACTTCGGATATTTGCGACATACCAACCGAACAAAGAACATCTTCAAACCATTAACGGACTCCCTTAAAATGTCGTGGAACAGCACTAAGGCTGCCTTTCCACTACAGGTGTGCTAACCAGCGTAGCGATATGCCTATACGATAGTTGATTTTCATAGTAAGTATATCTTGTCTTAGTTTTTTACAAAGAGCATCTTCAAGACAAAACTAACCTGCTACTCCAATATTTTGAAGTATAATTCCAAGCTAGTGCTGTTAGAAAATAATGTAAGCTCAATAACGTAAAGAATGTTGTCGAATAGTCAAAATGAAACTCATTGCTACTGATAGTGTCTTGATGTTTTTGATAACATTATTCTGGCACATGGTAATGGAACCCGTGGGCTGCAGGCCAGCCGCTGTATCAACGTCAGGCGACAGAGCTTTATATATTACTAGCTTTTCGTCCGCGGCTTCGCCCGTGTGGAATTCGGTTATATCGCGATTTTTACATTTCCTTCGGGAATACCTATCAGATGTTTCAATAAAAGGTAGCCTATGTCCTTTCTCAGGGTCTAAAGACTGTCTGTGCCAAATTTCATCAAAATCGTTTGAGAGGTTTAAGCGGGAAAGCGTAACAGACAGATAGAGTTACTTTCTCATTTATTTAAAATATTAGTATGGATTCTGACATGCTGAGCAGCTAAGCCCTTTTCGTTGTTTTAATAAGTTTTTTTTTGTCTTAAGTTCCTATTCCATTAAACACATATTCTCTCCTGTGGAAAACGACTCACATTTTAGATGCTTAGCTTCACCGCTTGGTAGCTTAGGTAGCTCGCGTATCTCTAGTGGAAAGGCAGCCTCATACAATATACTATCAGGCATTGCGATTAATCGCTCAGTCTGTTATTTTAGTCGAGCTGCAGCTTTCGATTGCGTTTTTGTTCGTTTTATTATAACATCGATGCGTCAGAATGGCTCAGTCATTATTTTGCATTCCTGCGGAGTGCGCAAGCGTCGGTGGTTATAAATCTATGGCTTGTGATGAGCGAGTAATTATTTTGTTCAGCTTCAAGATGTTTCTTCTTGATTTTTTATCTAATTTGGCTGAAACTTTTTTTAACTTGTTTTTTTATTGCTTAGTCGCTGACAGGACTTGCTGAAATGTCAACCAATTAAAATGGGTTAGTTTCATTCATATCAGCCGATTTATAGACTTGAAGTTCAGGTTTCTGGAAAGTGAGACATACAATTTTCAATCAATAAACAGTTTTGCCTAAATCGGCTCTTGTGGTCTCCTTGTGGATGTTATCTAAATTTAGTTGATCCAGAACTTCATCATCTATTTAGCCTTTCCCAACGTTGTGGGGTCGGCTTCTGGAAGCATCATCATCATCCCAGCGTTAATCCCAGTCGCATCCGAAGCCTTTTCAGCTTTGGAGTCTGGGGTCCGCTTTACCAGTCCAACTGCTGATATGGCTAAACTTCGACATTTTCCGTGAAGCGACTGCCGTCTGACCTCCACAACCCAAAGGCGACATCGAAGCATTGCAGTTAGACCAATTGTTGGACTTTTTGAGGGCTCCAACTACCCGTAACGACTGCCACTAGATGTTCGTATGGCAACCGGGACCAACGGCTTAACCTGCTTTCCGAGGCACGACCAGACCAGTGCAAATATTCATATTCATGCATACAAATACTAGCACTGTGCGGGGATCGAACCCGCGCCACCTTGCGCAGCAGCCGCGTCCGCTACCGCTACGCCACGGAGGCTGTCAAGGCTTCTGGAAGCATCTATACCAGTATTTCACATGGAGCTACTGAGTATCTGACCTCCACAATCCAGTTACTGGGTGATACTATTGCCCTTCGTGTCATTCCTTCGTCACAGAATTTGTTTGTGGTACCCATTTAAGTTCTTCTTCAGCCTATAGAGGTCCTTTGCTGAACAAAGGCCTCCCCTAAGGCTTTCCAGGCGGCAGGCTTGGCAGGCGGGTTAGGGATCGCAGTAATTTGATATTCCACAGGAGAAGTGCTGCTGCCCGCTTCCTTGGTGAGAGTTCCCATAGTCGCCTCAAAAAAAAGTTCACTTTGTTAAAAACAGGGATATTACCGAGATGACGACTAATACAGAAATATGGTAGAAAAAGCCTAATAAAGGCTAGGAGAATAATGAACAGGATCACAGTAAATAAGCTCTTTCATGAACTATATCATTCATTCTACAACTCAAAGAAATGCTCCCACCACAAAAACTCAATTTGAATACTACCGCATCCTAATGAGACGATACAAATAATAAATTTATTTATGGACAAGCGCCCATACAGCTATAATATCGATAACAATAGCTACGTGTATCCACATATTAATATTACAATAAGGCAGGAAATGTGCTCGATATAGCATCGATTGTTCTGACTGAATTAGGCAAAGGCTTGGTGCAATCGATTTGATTAAGCGAAGGTTGGTGACTGTATTTTTGTACCGTGATTTGGGTTACATAACATAATACGGCCTATATGGTTCCCACTGTTGGGATACAGGCCTCCTCTCGATAAGAGGGAGTAGGCCGTAATCTACCACACTGGTGCAGTGGTTGGTAGATGTCACATGTCTTCGAAGTTTTTGGCTCTAGGACATGTCGGTTTCCTCACAATGTCTTCTTTCACAGTTTTGAGAGCAGTGGTAATGAAATAATTTAGGGTTGTAACGGAGGCTTGTTAGCGGAGGCGGAGGCGGATGCGGAGGTGACGAGTCTCACCTCCGCGGAAGCGGAGGTTAACGGAGGCGGAGGCGGAGGTGAAAGTACATATAGAAAAATTGAAATTTATGGCTAATTAAAACAATTTTTTTTATTTTAAATACGTACATTAATAGTAGTATACTTGGTAAAAAAATATTACCTTCTTGTAATGAAAATTAAGGAGAAACAAATTGTGTTTGCCGCATTCCCGCCTCGCACTAGTTGATTCTTGACCATTTCGCGCTCAAACACGGCCGGACGGTTGTCGAGCGTCGCAGCTTGCGCGTTATTTATTTTATAAATACGTAAATAAACCTCCGTTATAACTCCGCAAAAAATTGTGCGGAGGCGGAGGCGGAAGCGAAGATACCATTTCTTGCGGAACTTCCGCAGTAACGGAAGCGGAGGCGAAGCTCCGTTACAACCCTAAAATAATTTACACAAAGTAAAGCGCCTGATAGGATTCGAACATACGATCTATAACTAGGGTACCACTGATCTCAATCGATTTGGGTTATTGCTAACATATGATTGACATTGGGTTGTGGTCCAAATCTTCTTAATTTATTAATATTTACATATCGTGCAACGGAAAGGTTAAGACATATCAAGGAAGGGCACGTATTTTTGTACGATATTGCAAGTTTTTTTTTTATCCGACGTTATTGATAATAATTTTGTAATTTGTTAGAAAGTCACTTTATAGTGATATTGGCAAGTAATGTGGAAAGTTATTGACTTACGTAATGTGGTGACAAGTTTGTTAGGATCTGAGTAATTGTGTTGTGATGTGTGCCGGGTACGATGCGCCAAATGTTGTGTCGGGAGTTTGGTCGTGGAGCGTCTCTAGATCAATCTCCCTCTGGCAGCATTGTTGGTCGTGTTTTTGGGTTTAACATTACATCACCTCGCTCTACTTCCATCTTCCTTCCTATTCTCTCAGTTTTTTTTGAGTGAATAGGCGTTTAATAAACTCTCGCGCTTTAACACCAACGATTGCATCACTGCTTATCATCAGGCGGGATCATAATCATAATCATAATCATACGTTTATTTGCTAGAGATACATTTTTTTATAAAGGTAAGTTCTTAAAACCTAAAAGTTATAGTACTCTGCTTGCATGCAAGCGTGCAAATGTTTGATGTTATACAATATTTATTCCTTTTTACTTACAATTTACATCTATTCAAATTATCCTTAAAGATTTAAATTTTTATGTTCCAAAAATTCCTTAATACTATAAAAAGAATATTTTTGAAGCCACTCTACCAATTTCGTTTTAAAAACACCACCCTCCAACAGTTTCAAGTTACTTGGAATGTTATTATAAATTAAAATACACATATTAAATACATTTTTCTTATAAATATCTTTTCTACAAGGTGGTTGATATAATAAGTTTTCGAACTTACTCCTCTTTTGTCTTGTCAAGATCTCACTGCGTAACTTAAAATAATGCATGTACTTTTTGGTAAAAATACAGATGTCTCTTATATACATACAAGGTAGAGGAAGGATTTTACATTTTTGAAATAGAGGTTTACAGCCGTCTAAGAACCATGCTTTATTAATAACTCGGATACACCGTTTCTGTATTTTAAAAACTCTGTCGGTGTCGACTGAATTTCCCCACATTATAAGACCGTAACTTAGTATAGATGACACGTAGCCATGGTAAGCTGATAGAGCCGCTTCTACAGAAACATTTTGTCTTAGTTTTTTTAATGCGAACACAAATCTATCCAGTTTCTGACATATGGATTCAATGTGTACTTTCCAGTTTAGATGTTTATCAACATGAAGTCCCAGAAAATTTAAATGATCTATTGATTGTACCTTTTCATCTTTATATGCAATGTCTAAATCTAATTTTTTGGCGTTGTAAGATTGAAATTCAATTAATTTAGTTTTACTTATGTTTATATTTAAATTATTATCCTTCATCCAGTTATCTACACTTAAAAGAGCTTTTTCTGTAACGGATTTGTATGCATTTTTATCTTGGCTTTTTATAACAATAGTAGTGTCATCCGCGAAAAGGATGCAGTTCTGCAAGGTGCTTTCTGGAAGATCATTGATATATATCAAAAAAAGCAGATCGCGGTAGTATTTTACGACTTTATAATTAAAAAAAAAAAGATTTGATTTTAAGAAATATGAATCCTAAATCCTAATACAAATCTGAAAATGCAAATTTAACTGTATTCATCTTTTGTCCATGTAATGCCAGAGACAAAAAGAGTATTTATTAAGAGTATTTTTCAAACCTCCATAATTACAACTCATCCATCCACAAACTATCGCAAACGCTTTTCAATCCTTGCTTCACTTTTAACTCGAGAATCCGAACATAAATCACTTCAACAAAAGAATTCCCACCATTATGTAAGGCATGAAAGAAAGCTTTGACATTAAGGGTCAATATACAAATAAGTTAAAAAACATTACTCTCTTTCTTTCGCCATGGTCGGTCAAGAGGCCTCATCAAGACATTGTGTTGAAATGAGTAATGACCTGGCCTGAAGTACCTAACAATCTAGCGGGTTATTTTTAGATACAGATAGATAAAAAGCTATTGGGGCGAAGTTTTCTTTAGTGATTTACTTTTGCTAAAGAAACTTTTTTTGCAGTTTGATTTGAGTACCGTTGTGAATGCGGACTTACTGTTCGGTGTTTGGAAGTTGGACCAAACATCAAATCAAATGTAATAGGTGTAAAAGTTTCCGCCGTTTCTCGAACATGCGGACGAGCATTCTCATGTAGGAGAATAGTTTTATCATATCTGGAGTAGTGATGAGCGTGTTTTTCCGCTTCCTTCTATCCTATATCTTCCTCCAATAATGGTTCCAATTCCATGTCTTCCTACGATTTCGGTCTTCCACTACGTTTTTGGTCTTCACAGTTTCTAAGCTTTTGAAACCACTCACGACAATTTCTCTCTCTTAAAGCAGCTTTACCATTTATAAGCTTCTACAAGTAATCGATGGGCCTCAGCTGCAGATTTCTTCAAATTAAAGAAGTAACATAAGTTTCCGCAAATGACGTCATGTATAAAGTCATGTGTTTTTTTAAATGAACAGACAGCTGTGCTGCTGGGGAGTTTCTTCCGCCACTTCTTCTTCCCAGCGAAAGCACTAGGAAGTGTCGATGGCTGGGCGTTTTGGGGGACTGTCTTATGTAATATTGACGTTCAAAAAGTGCTGATTCTCAGCCTAATTTGAATAAATGACTTTTGATTTTGATTTTGACGCTTATTCGGCACAAACTTGACATTTTTACACAAAAATAAATATGTAATACTGATACAGAGTCACTAACACTCTAAGTGTATGTTATTACCAGATGTTCGGACTTTCGATATCACATTTTACATCTGACAATTCCAACGAAGTAGTGACGCCATCTTTTGCTAAACGGCGGAAATTTATTTGTACCCCTAATAACTTACATATAAACAGTCATCATCATCCCAGCGTTAATCCCAGTCGCATCCGAAGCCTTTTCAGCTTTGGAGTCTGGGGTCCGCTTTACCAGTCCAACTGCTGATATGGCTAAACTACGACATTTTCCGTGAAGCGACTGCCGTCTGACCGCCACAACCCGAAGGCGACATCGAAGCATTGCAGTTAGACCAATTGTTGGATTTTTGAGGGCTCCAACAACTCGGTAACGACTGCCACTAGATGTTCGTATGACAACCGGGACCAACAGCTTAACGTGCTTTCCGAGGCACGACCAGACCAGTGCAAATATTCATATTCATGCATACAAATACTTGCACTGTGCGGGGATCGAACCCGCGCCACCTTGCGCAGCGGCCGCGTCCGCTACCGCTACGCCACGGAGGCTGTCAACTTACATATAAACGGTAATGTGAGGTATGTGGTGAGTGTGTTTGGGGGGCGTATACGTGTGTGGGTATATGCATGTGAGTACCATTTTGTGTGTTGCAACAGATGCTTCAGTGTCTGGAGGGATCGAGGAAATTGGAATTTTAGATGTAATTTCTCAGTAGCAGCCCAGGGAACTGGTGAAATGTGCGTGTACCATTACACCCCTGACCAAATCCTTCGGGGAATACAAGATTGATGTTATGTCAGTAATATTTGTAAGATATAGGATGAATTTTGGAAAGGGAATTGCATGATTTAATTCCCCCATCTCCGTTCTATCATCAGAAGACCCGTCGTACGCCGACTTTCCACCCTCACGTTGTTAACACCACTACGATCCGGACGAAGCGTTTTGCTTCCTCTTTTATTCCGCGTACATCGGGGGACTGGAACAATTTGCCAGCGGCGGTGTTTCCTTCACACTACAGTTTGAGTGTCTTCAAGGCTAGAGTGAATAGGCTCTTAATAAACCAGCGCGCATTACCATCAACGATCGCATCACTGCTTACCATCAGGCCGAGGCGGGATTGCGGTCAAGCGCTAGTTTATAACTTATAAAAAAAAATTGTAAGAACAGAATAGAAATTGTGTGCATTACTTAAAACAGATCAAGTTTTATAACTGTTTTCTATTCATCCTGTTTTTAAAGAGAATTGAATGAGATCTGGTTGATAAGTTTCAATTAGGTATTTAGTTAATTGTAAAGTTAAAGTTATATTTAGGATTAATTTATTCATCTTAAGCAACATTTAGCATTAATTTATTCATCTTTTGCGTAAATTAAAAAAAGAGTTCCCATATTAGCAAATTTAATAATAACTTTATACTTATTGAATTTCGGTCACTTTTAGTGTCCAAAGCAAACTTTATGCAAAAGCGGGATAAATAGGACAGGATATCCGGATATTTCTTCAAAGGAAGGTACAAAATTATAAATTTCCTGCGCATAATTATAAAAGCTTTTATAAACTTCTATCTTTAGGAAATATCTTGAAGAAAACACGCCGTTATCCGAACGGCGGTTAACCGAATCGCCAATTAATCGGTTTTAAGCGTATTATAAAATATTTTTACTTTTTTTTCCTTTTTGGAAAACGTTGCCCCACGCTAGGAATTTCTCCTGTATCCTGGGTGCGTTTACAAACATATAAAGTCACATACCTACACAGCCAGACCCGGAACAACTAATTGTAGGCCATACAAATATTTGATCCATGCGGGAATCGAACCGGCGACACCCAGCCTAGCCGTCGATTGCTCAGCCACTGCGTCAATCGTATCGTCAATATAAATAATTAAAACTTAGTAATTATTCAATAAAAACAAGTTAATACATAAACTTGTTTTTATTGAATAATTACTAAGTTTTAATTATTTATATTGACGATACTATCGTTAAGGCCTTATGGTTGGGCAACTTACTCTGACCGAGATGTTCAAGTGAGTGCTATGGTAGACCTGTGTCCGTTAAACTTAATAAAGTTTATTCGATATATGTGACAGTCCGTTTTTTTATTACGAGTCTTTGTCCGCTTACCCGAATTTTCGATTATCCGGATTTGACCCCGATCCCAATTAATTCGGGTAATCGGCGTTCTACTGTCTAGGTACAGTAGAACGCCTTCTTCAAAAAGATATAATATCTCTTTCCGTGTATTATTTGTGAAAGTGAGTTTGTTTTTTTCCGCTTTTACGCCGTAACTACTGAACCGATTGCTTTGATATTTTGCAGACGTTCAATTGGAAGTCCGGATTAAATAATAGGGTACTTTTTATCGCGGATTTTTTTTTATTCCCGAGGTAAATCTAAAAAGCGCGATATAACCGAACTCCATGCAAGCGAAGCCGCGTCCGGAAAGCTATTACATTATAATGCAATAAATAATCATCGATTCCCATTTAAAGGCACAAAGAATTCCTAACCACTACCTCATAGCTGCATCGAAACTGTAAACCATAAACCTCCTGAACTAACGTGAAGAAATTCCTCCCAAGATTGAATGGGAACGGCCTGTCTTCATAATCGGTACCACATTCATACATCATGTCCATTCGTCATGCTTTTCTGATGGCCGTGTACCTAAATGGGGCTTGGGATGTTAAGTTCGTTTATTGTAGGGAGTTTTGATGGTTTTGCGCTTCGTTACGGAGTTGAGGACTTTTACTGGTGGAATTGTTGGTGGGATTCGGGAAAATTATTGTTTTATCGGAAGTTAAGAAAGAAAGAAAAATGCGTTTATTGACATTACAGCAAAATATATACATTTAAAACAATAAAACTATAAAACCCAGCTTATAATGCCGAAAGGGCCTCAGCACAGCATAATGTCAGATGGCAACACAAGATGTGCCATCTGACGTTGATTTTCAGCTGCAACCCACAAGTTGTTTGAAGAATTCAGTGAAACCTGTCCTTACTAATTCAGTGGACTGCATGAACTTCAGTCCGAGTCCAATTCTAAAAGATTTAGACGAAACACCAACAAAAAGCCGACGTATTTAATTAGATTGTTGATTATTGAGAAGCGTTACTTTTACCTAAACATAGGTACGGTTAGCAACAAATATTTATTAACTTGATATGGTTCGATAATCTATTTTAGTCATGTTGTATTAGAAACTAAGAGTCAAAGAAGAGAGAGTTTCCTCGGTGGTAGGCTATAACATTGGTTGGCACCGATGTTATGGGTGCCGGCAGAAGTTGCCACCCATAGTCTTACCGCCAAGCGATTCGTCGTGTTCCGGCATGATGTCTGGTGAAGCCGTACGGAGGATGGGTCTGAGCAATTGTGTTGAAATGTGTGCCGGGTACGATGCGAGAAATGTTGTTGTGTGAGTTTGGTCGTGGAGAGTCTCCAGATCAATCTCTCCCTCTGGCGCAGCATCGTTGGTCCTGTTGTTGGGTTTAACATTGCATCACCTCGCCCAACTGCCGTCTTCCTTCCTATTCACTAAGTTTTGTTGAGTGAATAGGCTCTTAATTAAGAGCGCCAAAGCGCGGTAAAGCGCGCTAGTTAATTAACTAGCGCGCTTTACCATCAACGTGCAATCGTTGTCCCTGCTTACCATCAGGCGGGATTGCAGTCAAGCACTAGGTTATAAATATAATAGAGAGAGAGAAATATTCAGAGTGCTGTTCTTTAATTAAACGTCACTCCGGTTTAGATTTTAACAAAATATTTTACTTAATAATTAAGATTTCGAAAACAAAGGTGTTAATCGACTTCTGTTATTGACTGTACTTACTGAGGCTGAGTTTGAGTCGACGCTGTGTTATTTGATTTGAATTAAAATGAACAAAAGAAATTAATTAAGTAGTCACTAGTCAGTCAAAAATATGTGTCACCTGCATCCTGGATTGGAAATGAAAAGAGGGACGCCTTGATTGGCAGTGGAATGTTGGATTGACTCCACTACCAAGCATGGAGTCTCTCTTTCCATTTCCAATCCAGCATACAGGTGACAAATATTTTTGATTGATTACTTAAGAGGGAACTCTAGTGGTGCTTTCTCTATACAAACCTATTCCGCTGTTTTCCTTCGTGGATAATGCTTTTAGAGTAATATTTTTTTTCTACAATTTTACACCGTGATTATACGTGCCCCTAACATTTGATTTTTTCTACAATTTTACACCGTGATTATACGTGCCCCTAACATTTGATTTTTTCCGAAACTTAATTACTTAAGTAATAAAAGAAATACGATACTTCAAAATCGCGAAAAATAACCCATTTTAACCGTGATGTTCAGGTGACTATTAGACAAACGTGATAAGTTTTTGACAAAAAAGAAAGTAAATGAAAATAAAAAAAAATCAAAATCAATTTTATTTGTATAACATAGGTAGTGAATACAGTTCTTAAATTTATGTTTATAGGTCGCTATGTTATGCTAAGAAGCGTACAAATATAAATAAATGCATGCAAAACATTAAAAAAAATTTTAGTCAATCATGCTAGAGGCAAAAAAATTATTAATTATATTATGTCGAAATGAAACTAAATAATAATAAATGAATAAAAACAAAGTTCCAAGTGTCACAATAGGGAGTAATTTCGCTAGTCAAAATAAATAAGTCTACATTAATTTGTCATTTAGGAATTCATCAGTTGTATAATAACATTTCTCAATTAATAAGTGTTTTAATTTGGTTTTGAATTGCATAACATTCAAATTTTTTATGCCAACTGGTAATTTGTTGTAGATGCGCGGTGCCATTCCTAAAACACTCTTTTTTACTAAAGCTGTATTACAACGCTCATTTTTCAAAGTATTTGCATATTGGCTACGAATCGTAACATCTCGTAACGTTGACACCGTTTCAAACAATCTTATGTTTGTCTTGACAAAAACACTAACTTCATAAATGTACAATGATGGTAAGGTTAAAATTTTCAGCGACTTAAAAAATGGTACACAGCTATCGTCAATTTACAGACCACACATCGATCTTATGCACCTTTTTTGTGCCTTAAATATGACATCTTTATCAGTAGAGTTTCCCCAATAAATAATGCCATATCGCAAAATGGAGGCTACTAAGCCATGATATGCAACTAGTAGCGCATCCATATTTATTTTTCTAGCAATTTGGAAAAGTGCGTACGATGATCTATTTACTTTTTTACTTAGGTCATCTACATGTGCCTTCCAGTTCAGTTGGTTATCTAGTAATAAATCTAAGAATTTTGCTACTTTAACTTCTTCAATTTCGCAGTTACTATATCTGATATTTATTTTTGGTGCTACAGTTCTTTGATGATAGTGCATTATTTTCGTTTTTTGTAAGTTTATAACTAAATTATTTTCATTAAGCCAAGTAATTATGTCTGATAAGGTACTATTTATGTCATCTTGATACATATTGCGATTAATACATTTGACTATGGCAGCAGAGTCATCCGCAAACATCACCATTTGATGTCGAGTCACATTTGGGAGATCATTTATGTAGACTAAGAAAAGCAGTGGCCCAAGGACGCTACCCTGTGGGACACCAAACTTTACCAGTCTAGGATGAGAAAAGAAACTCTTTTCAATTTTCGTTTTTTACATACTCTTGCAATCTCTGTACATTGCATTCTATTAGAGAGATATGACGTGAGTAGTTTTAAAATATTACCTCTGATGCCGTAGCTCTGCAGTTTCGCTAATAATACGTCGTGCTTTACGTAATCAAAGGCTTACTGGAAGCAAAGGTATACTTTTCCTCTAAATATTAATATAAAAATAATTAATAAAACAGCGGAATACGAAACGTCTTTTGGTCAACGTTTTTGTAGGTAAAATCAGCCTGAACTGCAACTGTCCTTTTCTCACTTGGAAGCAGCGCGACGGCAAAACCTATTTTTCAAATTCCTCGGCACTAGAGTCCCCTCTTAATTAATTTCTTCTTGATCCATAATGAGAATATTGTTTCCACTGCTGAAATTCCACCACGCGGACCTTGTGTAGGTTACTGGATACATCGTTCGGCCAACTAAACCTCAGCTAGTCCTGTCAATTAACCTAGAACAAAGCTGCAGTGTGATTCTGAACCATCTCACAGTGAAAACCTAGAAGTCATGTCATACTGACTAATACCAGGGCCTGTAGCCAATGTAACATCGCTTCGTAGCGAAGCGAAATCGAATACCAAACCAACCAATGGCGGGAACGATTGGCCACGTGATTTATCGCGTCGCGTTGTCAATCGTTTTCGTTATTGGTTGGTTTGGTATTCGCTTTCGCTTCGCTACGAAGCGATGTTACATTGGCTAGGGCCCCAGGGATTGACACTATTGACACCTTTTTTTTTAAAATAAACTAGCGCTTGACCGCAAACCCGCCTGATGGTAAGCAGTGATGCAATCGTTGATGGTAAACCGTGCCAGTTTATTAAGAGCCTATTCACTCTAGCCTTGAAGACACTTAAATTGTAGTCCGACGGAAACACCGCCGCTGGTTGTTCCAGTCCCTCGATGTACGCGGTATAAAAAACGAGGCGAAATGCTTCGTTCTTCGGATCGTTGCGGTGTCAACAACGTAACGGTGGAAATTCGCCGTACAACGGGTCGTCCGATGATGGAACGGAGATGGAGGAATTAAATCATGCAATTCCCCCGCACACTCCAAAATGCATCCTATAGAACACCGACAGGCTGGCTACTCTTCGCCTGTGTTCCAGGCTTTGGAGACTGTTTTGAGTAAAATCTGGGTCGCCAATTAGCCTCTGCCACGCCTCTCCATTGAATCCAAAGTAGCCCTTCAAAGCTTCAACTAACTTTTTTTTTTTATATTACTACAGAATCAACCGGTTGAACTAGATACGAAAATTGTAGTACTATAACAGTAAAACTACACGATAAGTACTAAGTAGGGTAATAAGAGCATTGTATCAGCAGATATACAAAATAATGATGAAGCTAATAGCGTGTCTGGTCGTGTAACCATCACGCTCGGCCAATTTTTTAGCTGCCACCGTTTAATGCACGAGTCGTGGCTATTAAGTTTGGTCTTTGTTATAAACGGTAGCGGAGGAATGTGGTTGCGGAGCGAGAGCGTTTTTCAAATCAAAACATTTATTTTAGATGTATTGTATATCCATAGATACATACTTAAGAATACATACATTGGTAAATTTCACAAAAGGTAAAAAAAAAAAACAAAATAGAAAAAAAAGGACAACAAAATGAAGTCGAGTTCAATGGCATGCAATATTTTAAGGCTCTAAATAGGCTATTTGACAGATTTATAATTTTTATCTTGAATTACTTGGTTGCGGTTAAGAAGTTCACCCAAAGTATTTTTTTTAATTTTAAATACATATTTCGTAAGAAATATGCAAATAAAAATTCAAAATTCAAATAAGCCGCGAAAACGATATAATTAGCAATATGGCGTTGCGCCTGGTAAGTGACGTCACAAGCGGTTTTCAGTTCTCAGTGGTGTTTGTTTTTAATTATTATTTGCTGTTGTTATCTAATAAAATGGTTTACAAGTGGTGTGCTGTACTGGGTTGTAAAAATAAATCGATAAAAAAAAAACCCCGAAAAGCAGTTTATAAGTTTGCCGAAAACAAGCGATGATGCGCGTATGACGTCATCGCGACATTAGCCAATCCGGATCGTTTCACAATGTGTGGCGCGAGAAACAAAAAGCCAAACATATTTTTGTGTTTTGGATATATTAATTGTTATTCTTTTTTATTAAAACTCTTGTAAATGATATAAAGAACCCTCATTTTATGCAATTAAAGCAAAAAATCACAAATAATTGAATACTGTCAAATAGCCTATTATGTAGAGCAGTGGATTTTTATACTTGATGATGAATAAAATTAAATTTTGAACTTTAAAAGAAATTAGATTTTGTTTGCTGAATAAAATCAAGAATTCGAGGTTTTATCTATATTCCGTAGTTATTGCCCCCCGGTTTCTTGTCCACAAACTAAACTAAATTTAATTTCAGTGCATCGTTTTCATGCTATTTCGTTACGAAAAGGGCAGAACATAACATAATGTTAGTTTAAATTAAACTTGTCAAATTAGTCCGCATCTGACGATTTATGTCGTATTTTTGGTCGCCATGTTTATAATCAGGGTTCGAAAATATCCGATATTTATAATAAATATCAAAATATCGGCTATTTATGATATATATCCGATATATATCCAAAATCGGATATATATCCGATATTTATATCCATTTCTTAAGACTGCCATTTTATTATCTTATTACTACCTATACGATTTCCACAGGTACATGACAGTTTATTATTATGAATTTATTACAATATAAAAACAACATATTTTTAGTTTTTATTTAACAAAATAAACATAAAATCTTATAGTTCACAAAAATTAACTAAAAATAACCATCTTTTTTCTGAGAAAACAAAGTCTATAAATATTAGGGAAACAAAATTAAAATTTCTTAAAAATCCTAATATTTGTACTTAGTCGAGTTATAATCAAATAACAAATTAGTCTTTTTCTAGTCAGCTAGAACTGTCAAATCGCCTGTTGACATTACTAAAGGATTAACACTACACTACACTTCACTTTATGTTTGCAGATGATAGAATTGAAAATTATTTTGGCTCTTTTACGTTGCACTATTATTATTGATTGCAGTACCTACTTGGTAAATTCGAAGTATTACGGTCTGAAGACAGAAAAAACGACGAATATGCCAGCAGCGCGTCGGTAAAAGTACTTAAATGCAACATACCATAAATTTTGATATATATCACAAAAAATGGTTTGATATATATCAGATATATATCGGATATATATCATGATATATATCAATTGATAATCCTTCGAACCCTGTTTATAATCGCGTCTAAACTGTCTATGGAATATCTTATTTTGACAGGAATAAACTAAAATGTTATCTTCTATACTTTTCTTAAAGAAATAGATAAAGATCCACTTAACTTAAAATTAATTTAGTTTGTGAACAAGAGAATCGGCGCCATTCTTGATACTAAAATCTTCATATCTATCAGGCGGGATTGCGGTCAAGCACTAGTTTATAATTATACTAGCTTTACGTCCGCGGCTTTGCCCGCGTGGAGTTCGGTTATATCGCGCTTTTTAGATAAAAGTACCCTATTATTTAATCCGGACTTCTAACTTTACGTCTGCAAAATTTCAAAGCAATCGGTTCAGTAGTTACGGCGTGAAAGCGGAACATACAAACAAACTCACTTTCGGATTTATAAAATTAGTAAGGATTAGAAAAAAAAACATAAATCGCTACCTTTCATCATTTGCACTATATTTTTACAGTTAAGGCCCCTGACCACGTATGATTTAATAGTCTCATCCGTCCGGACGTTGTTGTGCCACAATTCGCCGGTGTTACCCGACCGAATTCGAAGAACGATGCGCGTGCGCAGCTTAAACGAATTCGACGACACTTTCTGATGAGTCGGATTATACATTCTCTCGATATAATGTGCTATTGTAATTTATGATAATTTCATTAGTTTAAAATTCGATTTGACGATTAATGGATATGTTTTCGTTAGACTAATCACGAATTTAATGAGTATGCATTGCGTCGAATTACAAAAACAAAAATCTTTTTACAGAAATAATTACAGAAACTTAGGCCTATGTCCAGCAGTGGCTGACTTTCTGCTGAAATGATGATGATGGTGATGATGAATATTAATTTGCCGCACGTGTCGTATCGGGCTTAGAAAAGTATCAATCTATATCCGCCCGTAGGTATCGTAAGATGCGACTAGGGGAACTCACCAGGGAAGCGGGGAGCAGCAGTTTATAAATGAACCCTTCAAGAGGGGACTCTAGTGCCGAGGAATTTGGAAAATAGGTATTTGAAGAAACTATTGCCGTTGCGCTGCTTCCAACCTCTCCCGGTAAAGTGCGAAAAGGACAGTTGCAGCTCAGGCTGACTTTACCTACAAAAACGTTGACCAAAAGACGTTTCGTATTCTGTTTTCTTTTTCAAAACAGGACAGATCTCAATTATTTTTACATAAAAATTTAGAGGAAAAGTATACCTATGTTTCTATTATTTTCTTTTTTGTGAGAAATTTATCACGTTGATATAATAGTCATCTGAACATCACGGTAAAAATGAATTATTTTTCGCGATTTTGAAGTATCGTATTTCTTTTATTAATCAAGTTTCGGAAAAAAATCAAATGATAGGGGCACGTATAATCACGGTGTAAAATTGTAGAAAAAATAATTGCTCTAAAAGCATTATCCATGAAGAAAATAGCGGAATACGTTTGTATAGAGAAAGCATCACTAAAGTTCCCTCTTAATTGTTGTTTAACTTGGCAATTATTACCAAAAAATGCAGTAAAACAACAATGAGGCCTGTTTGAATTTTAATACCCATTTATTCCCATCAACACCTGTTCCTGCAACCCAATACGTCCCCATATTGAGGTGAAATGGTGTGTAAAAGTGAAGTCCAACATGTGCTCATGGTATTGTTTACAAGCCCTGTTGTCATGTGGTTTTGTTAACGTGCGAAAAGTAAATTGATTCATGGGCTTGGCCCTAAAAACGGAGCCAATCGATTTGTTGATTAGTTACCTATGTAGGTAGGTACTTTATATAATTATTTGATGGCATTAGGGCAAAACATGACTGATATATACATATTACCTACTTTTTGTTTTATCTATGTACTTTTACTATGCTACACCTTGTATGCCATGTATGTGTACTGTGTAGGCATATCCACATGTTTAAAAAAAGAAAAAAAGAGTATTTTATTCTACAGTAACAACTTTTGAGCGCCAATGTCGGCTATATTTACTTTTTTTTTTGCTTTCGGAGGGAAACCTTCAAAAGGCACCGCTCCCCGGAGGAATGAGGTCGGGTAGTGAGGGATTTTTGATTGATGGAGAACCACACCGGTGATTACCATCTTCGCCTAGGGATGGTCCCGGTGCCTCTTAAAAGACCAATTCCGGAACCCCTGCGCAACGCCTGTAAGGCACATTCCAGGGGAGACTCTTAAGAGGGTCTCCCCTAAACCTATGCACGGTAGCACATGACCACTGTGCCACCGTCTTCCCTGGGGTCACTTAGGCAGGCAGAGTCCCCACTCTGTGTGCCCGCGACCCCATAGGTCCACCTACCTCGATAGGTAGGCGGGTTTCGCCGTATCAAGGCGGTTGCCCACCCTGACGCCTCCTTCTCCGAGCAGGATCAACTTTCTCTCGATCCCGTTCGGCGGCTTCCTTCTTGGCCACCACAGTCTCACAGAAGGAAGCCACTTCTGTCCAATTCTCTGTCTATGCCAGCATAGCCCTCACTACTGCCTGCAAAGACGGTCTCGCCCAATCCTAGCGACCAGGACCCGCCGCTCGGAATCCCATGCAGGGCACTACTCAAGCATGTGTTGTGCAAACTGCCTCCGCAATGGTGGCAATTTGCCGTGTTCTCTCGCCCAATTGTTCAGGTACTCACCCAAGCAACCGTGCCCAGTGAGTACCTGTGTGAGCCTGAAGGAGATGCGCTCCCCTCTTTTCAGCCAGGCTTCGTAGTACGGCAGAACGGCTTCAACAACGCGCTTGCGCGAATATTGCGGCAGCTGTAACCACGCAGGCCACCACTCGAGCGCGAGTTGCCAATCCCGTCGCCTCAGTCCTACGAGTGCGTAGTAGAGATAGTAGTATTTTATGTATTGCGTTAGATTAATGTATGTATGACATTCGAAACTTGCTGATTCTCAGCCTAATTTGAATAAATTACTGAACTGTATTCACTTTGACACTCGTTGACACCTACGAATATCTTCATCATCATCATCACAGCGTTAATCCCAGTCGCAGCCGAAGCCTTTTCAGCTTTGGAGTCTGCGGTCCGCTTTACCAGCCCAACTGCTGAAATGGCTAAACTTCGACATTTTCCGTGAAGCGACTGCCGTCTGACCTCCACAAACCGAAGGCGACATCGAAGCATTGCAGTTAGACCAATTGTTGGACTTTTGAGGGCTCCAACAACCCGTAACGACTGCCACTAGATGTTTGTATAGCAACCGGACCAACCGCTTAACGTGCTTTCCGAGACACGACCAGACCAGTGCAAGTATTCATATTCATGCATACAAATACTTGCACTGTGCGGGGATCGAACCCGCGCCACCTTGCGCAGCGGCCGCGTCCGCTACCGCTACGCCACGGAGGCTGTCATATCCTACCTACGACCTACGAATATCTTCATTCAGCCTAAATAAAATACATGATCAGCCTATATTGTTTGCACAGTTGGGACACAGGCCTCCTCTGGATTCTGGTAAATTGCGGCCCCTTCCCTCTTGGCCCAGTGCGGGTTGGTAGATGTCACATGTCTTCGAAGTTTTTGGCTCTAGGACATGCTGGTTTCCTCACGATGTCTTCCTTCACCGTTTTGAACGCAGTGGTGATGAAATCATTTACACAAAGTAAAGCACCTGATCGCCAACCCGCATTGAGCAAGCGCCCACCTGTGCCCAGCAGTGGGACGATAAAAAGGTTGATGATGAAAGCGCCTGATGGGGTTCAAACTACAACTTGTAAGTCGTGGCTGAAACCACAAGGTTACCCCCACTGCTCTTAATAAAATATCTTGAACGAATAGACTTTACTGTTTGCTTTTAGGAAGCTCCAGGTGGTCGGACACTTGTCCGGATATTATGATTTTTAACGCATATTTTTGGAACAGTCCCGGAGTCTTGCATCCGATGTTTACGGAAGTCTTGAGACGTTCATAAATTATTATTTACATTCTACTTCCATGTGTTGAAATGAAAT
Organism: Sesamia nonagrioides; assembly: GCA_017933935.1. NCBI lineage: Eukaryota > Metazoa > Arthropoda > Insecta > Lepidoptera > Noctuidae > Sesamia > Sesamia nonagrioides. The sequence goes on along the minus strand of JADWQK010000365.1, from coordinate 228,812 downwards.
ATGGATGTGTGTCAGATGTTCATAATTTTGCTTTAGGTTTCCCCGCGTAAAAGGAGACCATAGAGTATACACTAGTCTAGTTTAACAGTTCTTTCTTGCCACAGACTAAATTAACCGCAACAAATCAAATTTAAAAAAAAAACAAAGGTTATGGTATCGCAATCTCTTGATGACTTTTGAAATTAATCTATCGGAAAACTGCTTATTGCAATATAGATCTCTTTTCTGCCTACGTGAAATGAGGCTATACAATATGTAAAGAAAACCCTGTCCGATCCGTGAAGGTATTGTTAGTATCGATAACTGATTCTACTAATGCCTACAAAGATGGGCTAAACTGAAAAAAAAATGCCAATAAGAATATTATTTCGCAGAAGGTAAATTAATACATGTGCGGTAGGCGATACATGCGCGGGCGAATGGGGGCAGGGCACGCGGCACGCGGTCGCATCGTTATCCGCTCATAATAATACCGGTGTTGTCACTTATTAAAAAATACCACATTTAGGGGAAGTTGGAATTAATTCGCGGAAAAAAAGATTATTTAAAATTCAATTCATTAGTATTGATACTGTGATGATTATGCAAAATATCATATTTTATTTGGTCATGTATTTTTTTTACCTTACCTCTATTATCCTTATGGGTCGGATGGAGTTTTCATATTGTATACAAACCGGAAACACACACTTTTTTTAAGGGTTTTTAATTTGAATCTATATCTACAATTCATTATGCTTGGAACTAATGAGAATTTTTAACACATTAATACCACTAACAGAACTTTTGTAATTGTAATAAAAACACCACTTTATCGTGATATCAAGTGACGTGGAGATTGACCTACATAGTGCGGTGGTAACACGTTTGTTATGATTTGAATATATACGAAACTAATCAAACCGTAAATTTGGTATCATTTCTTATGAAGTTGAAATTATGTATAGTAGTGATTCTATACTAGCTGTTATCCTGAAGTACTTAAGGTTCGCAATAGGCTTTCTGTTACACATTGTTACAATCCAGCAATGCTGCGAACTCCAGTCTACAAAAACCCCCTTATCCATAAACGTTGCTTAAAGTTAACTAGTGATTAACGTTTGTTTAACCATACATGTTTGAAATTTGTGCGTCACTATACTTTAAACCCTTTAAACACTATGGCGTATATTCAAAACGATGATTCAAGTTAAGCGACGTAGAAACGTCAAATATGTATGGCTAAATAAACTACTGGGGACTATGTCCAGGTGTTTAGTTGTGATTTTCCAGAATGATTACCGAATCGCAAGTAAATCACCTATACCATTCGTACCTTCATCCCCCGAACTTTATCATCGGCCGTTCTAAAAATAACCTCCTGCTGAAGCGTTTCGCCTTCAGTCGCTGAATAGACGACTTTCCACGAATTTTGACGATTATAATAATGCGTTGGCTGTGTCTGCGATAATGAAGTTTATTGGTAGATGTCTCTGACGTGATTGTAGTTCTGTGATAACAAGGGATCTTTGGATTTACGAATTGTGGGATGTGATTTCTTTGTCCTGATTATATGGAGTAATAGCTACGCCCCGCGGTTTCACAAACTTTCGTATTTATTATTTTATTATATCCATACTAATATTATAAATGCGAAAGTAACTCTGTCTGTCTGTCTGTTACGCTTTCCCGCTTAAACCTCTTAACCGATTTTGATGAAATTTGACACAGACAATCTTTGGACCCTGAGAAAGTACATAGGCTATCTTTTATTGAAAAAATAAATTATATTCTCGAGGGAAATCTTAAAAGCGCGATATAACCGAATTCCACGCGGGCGCATCCGCGTGCGGAAAGCTAGTACTTAAATAAATAAAAATCCGATAACAAAATGATACATGCTGTGGCAACCAACCAAGTCTGCACTCAATATAGGATTTTATATTATTGTAATATATAAATGTAACTAGTGTAAGGTTTGTTGGTTGTCCTAAATAAATTAATTAATTAATAAAATTTATAATAATTGTATTAGTAATATGTATAATGTGACAGTAACCAGAACCATTTTGTTATCTAAAACGTACAAGCTCTGGTCGCAGTTGGCGACAAACAGACGTCCTAAACTTGTCTAAATGTATGCAAATTAGAGATACAGACGACAACACATCAAGCTACTTCAATCTGTTTGAGATGGCTAAACAGCTGCCTCAGCTCGGTTAAACGTATAGGAATTTCACACTAACACGTAGGTATTATTTATAGATTTAATCATGAATTGTTTTAGTGTTTAAAAATGTCTTATAACTTTCGCGAACTAATTAACATAAACAAAGTTGCTCAATTATTATTGTATTATTTTTGTTTGACATGGCAAGATCAGGGAGTATCGTAAATCCGTTGTATCAAGTTATTTTCTTGCAATTACCTCTTTGTACATATTTACTTCAAGTACGTTAGCACAAAATCACCAGTGAAAAACACAATTATCAATAAAAATCGTCGCAGACACTGAAAACGCCTAGATAAAAGTCCATAGCAATGTTATTGTTTGAAGTTTTTGTACCTTTGTCGTAGGAGTTATGCGAAATTATTTTCAGTATTGTGCAAATATGGGAAGTTCCTAAACCTTTTTAAATACATAATACTAATTTTCAGCTATTCAGCATTATATATTCTTAGGAATCACGTTTATGCATGCTTTTTCATTCGGGATCTCTTCCATACTTCAGTTTAGCCATGTACTTTCTTTATTCGATCTTCAATTTTATGGTTAAAGCATTAAGGCTCAAGGTTCATTGGAAATATCTGACAGTTTCGGGTAGCTTGACATGTCATCCGTACAATTAACAAATTGAGACTCCGTCTGAAGTCAGACGTCCCTCAGTTTTAGCTAATGCTTGAATAAACGCTAGTCGTTCTTGGCACAGAAGAGGTTACTGCTTTCCTCTTTTTCTTAATTGATTTCTTTTAACTTAAGTTATAAAAGATCCCAACATACCACAATCTTAAGTGGAGGTAGCAACTGACTGCAATTCCGTAAAATAAAAAAGTTAAAATGCCAAGAGTCTCCAAAAGTAAAGCCGTTTGCACACCGAACAATTTTGCAACCACATTGCATTTGCGACATCTACCAAATTCTTCTTTGAAGAAGGTTTTTGTCTTTAAGGTTTTAATAGATTCTGCTGTGTTTTATTCTCCAGAGTCAGTTCGCGTGCGCTTTTATTGTCATCATTGATGATGATGCCACATCATCCTCGTTATTTCTATACATGGTCTAAAATATGCACATTTAATATATCTCATGAGGTATACTGTACTGATTTCAGGCTGCCAAAATGGGATCAATTTGCACGTGCAAAATCCAGATTTATTTTTTGTTACGGGTTTGGATATGATGGCGATATTCTGGCTGCTGTCGTAAGGAACATCTTAAGCTTCTTCTTTGTTAACTTGTAACTTTAACCAACTTGAGACTGGATAATAAATCTTCTTTAAGGTCTTGGCGGTCCTCCACCATTATGATATTTCGCCCTGTCAGTCCCTGTCGCTCCGTGTGTAGCCATCCTAAGTACCCGCCGTATCTGGGGCATCGCCCGAGTCGCTCCAATTCTCCGCCGATGCAGCGTTTAATTTCCACCCTGTGCGTTGGATGTATAAATGCAACGTATAGTTCATATCGGGGCTGAGAGATTAAAGTATTATATTATTTTATTAGATATTGTTTATTTAAGGAGAATATAACTGAAACTAAGTTACTAAAGTTAACCTATACTGCTGGAGCGTTATTTGCGCTACTTCTTTTTCCCAGCTAAAGCACTAGGAAGTATTGAAGGAGAGATTTGGGGGTCTGTTGTAATTTCGACATTGACTTGACTACTTCTAACCATCTAAGTCCTCTTTAAAACAAGGAACAGTTTTACCGGTGTAAATAGTTACTGTTGTTGTCAGTGTTCATCCATTCAGCTATGACATGTACAGCAGGATAAAAATATATACAACTGCCTCAGTTTTGTGGGTCTTAGTTTTAGGTAATTATATTATTTAGCATTCTGTGAAATCATTTTATTAATATGTATACTTTATTGTACACCAAAAACATTTAAAAACTACTTTCAACGCTACAAAATACACAATAATTACTTAAAAATAATAAACTGCCTGTTTCTATAAAATACAATACATTAAACAAAATGAATGAATATGCCCTTATTTAACTACTCTTTTACTATTTACATAATAAACAATAACAGTTTTCATAATTCTCGCCAAAAAAAAAGATATTTAAACCTTAATTCCGCGCCGCAAACGAGTGGTGCTCTACAGGCCACCCTCAAGACCCCACAAAGCATTCTCTAGCGGTAATTGGGAACGTTGCCCGAAGCGCTGGTGAATTCTTTATGGGCGACAACTATTGTTGCGCTACTGTTGCTGTGTGTGGCGGTGGCTGGGCCGGCCTAATTTTTTGGAATGAGAAGATCAAAGGGATGAGAAATGAATTCTAGGGTCAACTGTTTGCTGATTCAACAAAAGGGTAGCGAAGATACGCGTCTAACCCATGCCGATAACTACTTTGTTAATACCGTAATAAACAAGGGCTGATATTTTGATCTGAAGACGTTTCATAAACGCAAGGACGCACTTCGGTGGAACCCGAAAGGTCGTAACTCAGCTTGGAGGTTTAAGGGTGACTACGTCTTCATAAACTCGAATCACCTAAAGTTAAAATTTTTGCAAAAAATTTTTTTTTTTAAATTCATTTCATCAAATGGTCAAAAAAAAAGGTTCGGTTGCGACTGGGATTAACGATGAGATGTACCTAGTGTATACTTTAGTGCTTTATTACAATTAAGATTGATGCTGAATTTATTATAATAATCTTATACATAATTAAATCAACTTATTGGAACTATGTATCTACTTCTAAATTTATGCGGCTTTTAATTAATGAAATTATTTATGTAAGCTACTAGTGTCTATGTTAAAAACCTAACGAGGTCGGAGGTTGTCAGTACCCGGAACGCTTTACATTTTACTATAAGTCTACCAAATCTGAAATGTTTCCTAATAAGATAATACCTTATAGCAGTGGAGAATTTTTTTATTTATGCCGAGTTATAATGGCGTCCGCCAAAATACAAAGCTGTGTTTGAGTGTCATTCACTTGTCGTTATATGTGAATACTATCTTACTTGTTTTAGGGTTCAGTACCTAAAAGGTAAAACGGAACCCAATTCATGAGACTTCGCTGTCCGCCTGCCCATCGTTCCGTCTATCACCAGGCTGTATCTCCGATGAGCCGTAATAGCTAGACAGTTGACATTTTCAGAGATGCATTTTTGTTGCCGCTGTAACAACACATACTAAAAATAAAGAATATTTAAGCGGGGCTCTCATACAACAAACGTGATTTATTTGCCGTTTTTTTGCTTCATATTAATAACGGGAATAGACAGACGCTTGAAATGTACACAGAATATTTGGTTAATATATTAAAATTTAAAATACATAATGAAATTAAAATAAAATAAATATTGAAAAGATCCCATACAACAAAAGTAATGTTTTTTGTCGTTTTTAAAGATGGTACGGAACCCTTTGTGCGCGAGTCGCACTTGGCCAGTTTTTTTTAACAATTTTCGTTGATTACATTTTTATTTGTTTTTTGATGATTTGATTGATTTTGATATTTATTAACAATTTTTGAATTCTTCTCGAAAATTAAATGCTGTAGGTACATCTCTGCTTCTGTCAACTTCTTTTTCATCTAAAGCTAACGTAAACAGAGTATAAATTACTCTCCAGACTATTGGTATAGGGGTATACTTCACGAAGTCCTCTTCATCATTAATTCGGAACGCTGCAACATTGCTTCGCTCTCGAAAAGCTGATGAATTGTTTATGACCTTCCATTGTTGCTCTATACTCACTCAATGACCTAAAAAGAAAGGTCGTTTTAGGTCACATAGAGACTAAGGAGTCTGCTTAAATATTATACAATATGTAAAGAAAACCCTGTCCGACCCATAAGGATAACAAAGGTTAGGCAATCACATGACCAAATAAAATTAGAAATTTTGCATAATCATCATAGTAACAATACTAATCAATTTTAAAACTATCTTTTTTCCCCGCGAATTTACGCTAACTTCCCCAAAATTTGGTGTTTTTAAAAAAATGACAACACCATTTTAGGCGGTATAATTGTCGGCTTTCCTTTTATTGTTTTGTTAGATTATTTATTTCTTTGGCGGCGTCGCGCGTGAGCTTTGTCGGCGACGTAAAAGAAATAACTAGTGATGCACTAATTTTTGCGCAATAACGTTTTTTTATCGCTATTAATCGAAACTTGTATCTGGTTGAATGATTTGTTAAAAACACAGATTACCCAATGGTAAAAGTACTTTTGTTTGTTTATCGATTAATTACTAATAACATTATTATAACACAAGTATTAGTAAACAGAAACGAGAAGGACTTATGAAACACAATTTTAGTAAAATTTTACAAATATTTTAACGATTTAAATCATCGATTTTGAGACAGAAACTGAAATTAAAAATTTGGCATGATTTTCATTTACAGCAGTGTATCTAACTAATTTAAGTTTTGTAAAAATTCTAAACAATTCCATGCGATGTTGAATCTAGAATGAGAATGAGAAACTACAATACTAAATCGATAACAAAAATAGACGAGTAAATTGTTTCCATCGAAAATCAATATTTTGATTACTTACACATCCCTATTTACTCAAAGGATGCCGCGAGGCCCAGCCGCGTAGGTACAATTTTAAAAATAAAAATCATTTTACTTTAAATTATCAGTTACGCGTAAACATCGCTCTAGTGAAGACTATTCGTGTATTGTGTGATCATGTCGTTTCCTAATGTAGTGTAATGTAATATGCTGATGGAAGGTAGCAGCAACTGCTGTGTTGTGATCAGGTGATTGTGGTCAATGTGGTTCCAGTATGACGGTGCGTCACCATATCTTTGTCCTATACGTGAGAACCTCCATTATCAGTTCGGCGAGCAGTGGATTGGTAAGGGCGGACCAACTGTGGTCAGCGCGGATTTGACACCACTTGATTTTTATTTGTGTGCATGTCCGTGCTAATATCGTGCGACGGTACCAGCTGGACCTGTATCGTTATTAGTGAACGAAATTTATAAATTAATTTTTAAATTAATATGGAACAACATCTCCGCTACAGCGATTATGCTCATCGAATGAAATGATACATTTGGAGAGTCAGACGACCTTCCTACTTAAAAAAAAAATTCTTTTCACGAGCTGCCTAAGTATCATTATTTGTTTCGAGACTCGATAAACGTGGTTAAATTACCTATACCTACATGCACAACAACACAACAAACACAAACACAGGCGTGTCTTTTCACCGCCAAAAGGAGCCGGTTCACCTTGGCCTAGGGTTGCCAGACCGCCGGGAAATCCGGGATTGTCCCGGAATCTTGCCTCTTGTCCCGGAATGACCTCTTGTCCCGGAATGAGCGGTAATTGTCCCGGATTTTAAAAAGTTATCAATCTTGTATAGAACATAGATTTGAGTAGTTCGAATGAGCTTTTTTTTTTTTTAGCCGTTCTTCCTCCGACTCTCCCGGATTTGATTTCGAATGAGCTTTTTTTTTTTTTTTTTAGCGCCGTTCTTTTTTTCCGAGAGAGTCTCTGTCGACAACTGTCCCGGATTTTGTAACTTCCTATCTGGCAACCCTACCTTGGCCCCTACTTTTCGGAATGTGTCCTTGGAGTGTTCCGACCGCCTTCAGCTTTTGGGAGTTGAGATTTCCTCGAACCTTAACTTTGGGCGGTTCATTGAGTCCAAGGCCAGGTGGCTGCCAGGAAACTTGGCGTTATCGCAAAGGTCCGGCAGTACTTCACACCTGGGCAGCTTCTAATGTTTTACAAAGCACAGGTCCGTTCGTGTGTGGAGTACTGCAGCCACATTTGGGCTGGTGCTGCCAAGTGTCACCTGGCCACTTTGGATTCAGTGGAGAGACGTGCAAAGAGGCTGATTGGTGACCCTGATCTAACTCGAGTTGGTCTCCAAAGCCTAGAGCACAGGCGTAGAGTAGCCAGCCTTTCGGTGTTCTATAGGATGCATTTCGGGGAGTGTGCGAGGGAATTGCATGATTTAATTCCCCCATCTCCGTTCTACCAGCGGACGACCCGTCGTACGGCTGGTTTCCACCCTTACGTTGTTAACACCACTAACAAAGCACAGGTCCGTTCGTGTGTGGAGTACTGCAGCCACATTTGGGCTGGTGCTGCCAAGTGTCACCTGGCCACTTTGGATTCAGTGGAGAGACGTGCAAAGAGGCTGATTGGTGACCCTGATCTAACTCGAGTTGGTCTCCAAAGCCTAGAGCACAGGCGTAGAGTAGCCAGCCTTTCGGTGTTCTATAGGATGCATTTCGGGGAGTGTGCGAGGGAATTGCATGATTTAATTCCCCCATCTCCGTTCCACCAGCGGACGACCCGTCGTACGGCTGGTTTCCACCCTTACGTTGTTAACACCACTACGATCCGGACGAAGCGCTTCGCCTCCTCCTTTATACCGCGTACATCGAGGGACTGGAACAATTTGCCCGCGGCGGTGTTTCCGTCGGACTACAATTTGAGTGTCTTCAAGGCTAGAGTGAATAGGCTCTTAATAAACTAGTGCGCTTTACCATCAACGATTGCGTCACTGCTTACCATCAGGCAGGATTGCGGTCAAGCGCTGGTTTATAATTTGTAAAAAAAAGTGCATGAGGTCAACTGAGGTTATGAACTGTGCCTGTGTTGCCATGAAATTACCTATTTATTTTATTTAAGTTATTAATTTTTTAGGGGGAATTTTTTTTTAAGTTTAGCCTGGTTTTGTAGGCATTAGTAGAATCAGTTATCGATACCTAATAATACCTTCACGGGTCGGACAGGGTTTTCTTAACATATTGTATGTAGAAGACATAACCAACTTAGAGCTAGGGTTGCCAACTTTCTTTACAAGAAATAAAGTATATTCAGGTCTATGAAGATTATTAAACAGTATTTTAGAAAAACTGAACAGTATCGCATATATTACTAATTTACAGATGCGTTCAGAGGGCCTAGTATGAGTTTTCATTACGAAACTCGATTGTCCATATCGAGCGCGTTTGACTCGATCGATTGACCCGCTTCAAGGTTGTAAGAACTCTCAACCAATGAGAGCGCCAAACGCGCTCGATATCGACGATCGAGTGTGTTTCGTGCGCTGCACTGAGCAGTGAGCGACCTCTGACTAAAAAAAACAAATTTGTAAGCGTCTAAGTATAACATTTAATAACCTGTCTGCATTTTCTTGTTGAAAACAGTATTTTGTATGTTTTATTTTTGTTAAACAGTAAAAAGTATAATTTAGTGAAAAACAGTATAATACTGTTTAAAACAGTATAGTTGGCAACCCTACTTAGAGCTTACAATATTGACACGATTGGTGCAGTGGCTGAGCGATCGACTGCTCCGCCGCGTGTTGCGAGTTTGATTCCCGCGCGCAACAAATATTTCTATGGCCTACAAGTAGTTGTTCCGGGTGTGGCTGTTTGTGTATGTGAGTTTCTATGTTTGTAAACGCACCCACGATACAGGAGAAATTGCTAAGGCGGGGCAACGTTTTTTTTTTTTTAAAAAAAAAAAAAGATTCTCTAGCTCTAGCTCACTCTAGCTTGGAAGACACAGATAAATTGTAATCAGACAGGAAGACCACCGCAGGTAAATTGTTCCAGTCCCTTTATACAATCTTTTTATCTTAATTTTTCTAAAAAAAACCATTGCACAAAAATTCAGTTTCGCAGCTCATCAGGACAGATTTTAATATAAAAACTACACTGACACTCACTACTAAACTGTTCAGAGTTAAATTAGTAAGTAATTGGGAACATTGCCCGGAGGAAGTAAATACTTCATAGCAACATGTAGTTGCGCCACAGTCGCGCCACTTTTCGGAATGGGCGGCTAACTGTTCTGGCTCCGTTTCAAAATGCTTGAAATGAGTAGCGTTGTGGACATTGTGGTAGATAGTGTACTGTAGTGAGAATGTTGAATTTTATAGTACAGATAACTGCACATCAAGCTACTACAATCTGTCACAATCTTTTTTAAAAGATTTTCAATTTTATCGTGAATATTTGACAGTTTCGGGAAGCTTCACTTGCTGTCGTCCGTACATTAGGTACCCTAGTCTGCAATTACAATAGTGTCAGAATTGTCGATCAGTGATCTCATATTAATCGATTTTCACAAGTTTCGTAATCTGCTAACAAAATGACGTCGTTATAACCTTTCAGTGGTCAATCACTGACACTCCTTTCCATATTAATAAATGTTCAAATAGAGTAGTTTTTAGAAAATAATTTCTACTAACGGGTTTTATAATATTGGTAATACGGCAATGTCATTCTATCACCATTCCATTATGAGATGACTGACCGACAATTGATCGATCATTATGAATTTAGCAGATTATGAACTTTTAGCACAAAGAATGGAATCGTGGAATCAGAAATTTACAAAAATAGCAGACTTAGGTCCCTGATGTTGTGATTGCGAGATGTATTGCAATGAACTTAATGTTGTTGCTTGTTTATTTATCATTGTTCCTCTTTACTAAAACACCTGCCATCTAATCTCTTCACCACCTTTGGTTAACTGGTAGAGAATGCCTATGGCACTAAGTCCGCCTCTGCACTATTTGGGAGAAAAGTTTTAATAAAAAAAAAAAAATAGAAACACATCATACATACACAAAAATACATAACAAAAACACACAAACATAAGTAGGTCATTGATAAAATATTAAACTAAGGTAGATATGTCACTAGCGCACTAAAAATGAAGCGTACAAAAGGAAGGTAAGTCCTGTATCTCGCTTTAGTCACTCTCGATACACTCGTAAAAACAAACGACAAACACTAACAGCGCAAACGACAAACACTAGCCATTTTTTTCTTCTCTATGCTTTAGATTGCGCCCCATCTCACTCACACTGTACCAATGTATGCCGAATAAAAATATGCATGTGTGCTGCTGCTGTGTTCGGCACATTTTTTTAGTCAGTTTGTTAGAATATATCGTATCTGTTTAATATTTTATCAATGAAGTAGGTCGTACCTTCGAATCCGTCAGGCACTTTATTTTGTGTAAATTATTTCATTACCACTGCTTTCAAAACGCTAAAGGAAAACTTCGTGAAGAAACCGGATGACAGGAATGAAGAAACCTACCAATCCGCACTGGACCAGCGTGGTAAATTACAGCCCAGTCCCTCTCACCGGGAGGAAGCTTTTCTCCCAGTAGTGGGAACATTAAAGCTGATGACACAATAAACTGTTACGAATGGACCTTATGTCGATGGCATAAGGTTCAATATCGCGTGACATGCAGTGTGTCACTTTTAAGCCCTATCTCGCTAGATCTAGACATTTCCTAGGTACAATAATAAAACGCATTGCTAGGCTTAGGACGGCCTATCGAATGGTACAGGTCTCAACAGTTTTGTCAACAAAGTGTCGACATCGAAATTTCTAGAAACCCGTTTCCGGGAATTACCGTAGGTACTTACCTGGCCGGTGACCTCGAAGTTATGCAGTATTATTATTACGCCTAGAGGATTCTGGAATGTTCGATCAGCTGGCCTATATAAAGTGCCGCGATGCCGACGCAGGGTCAGCCTCATAGCAGACGTCGCGCCACCGGATTTGACACCCGGGTAGGTCACATACACAAATACACGTGACCTACTCAGACAAAAATAGACACTATACATTCGCAACACGACACCGCCGTGCGCATTTGCGGACTGTATTTATACAGGCGCTATGCGCGCGACGAACACACATGCACTACTGCACAGGCAGGCACACACTCAGAATACCACACGAGCGGGGAACACACACCTACAAACCGCTCGTAACACACACTACCCCCCGTACCCTCGCAGCCTACTGTACATAGCTGGTTGTGCTGTTAGGGGGTCGGGGTAATCGCCCACTGTAGAGGAGCGCCAACAAAAGCCGACGTCCGGTCGCTGATCGACTCTTGCTGGGCCTTCACGGGGGCAACCCGTGATCCAACCTGGTAGGGGTCTGATCGCACGGGCGTCGTGAAACACTTCGGGCGCTCCTACAGTCACACACAGCAAAGCACACCGTCCACCGCCGGAGGGAAGGCACACCCTCGCGGCGTCGACTTAGGTGTGCGAAGAACGAGGAACAGCACCCCTAGGGTGCAACCCAAGGACGGGTCTCCATTTTTGGAGGCCGAGAGACCGACCCCACGGTCACGGGGCCATTAAGGAGCCCCCAAACCGTCTCCTCGCGCCCCCCAACTCGGGGTCGCAGAGAGGTCCACGAAGTGCGCAGAGTCAGTCTACATTCGACTAGCGATACGAAAACAGCGACAGTTAAGAAGCGATAATTGAGAATACCTACCGCGACAACTGTAACGAGAACTGTAAGTACTACGTGAAGAAACATCTGTAGCGTTATTGTGCGTTTACAACACGGACTTCGTGGACGTAAGAGAAGACTTCGGTACGACATCAGCTAAGTTCTACTTGTCATTGCCTACAATCGACTGTACCTTCGTTGCCAATAAACTTCGTAACCCTTAACCGGCGTTTAAGTACCCCTAGCCCGTAACAATTGGTGTCAGAAGCGGCATGCCGGTCACGCCAAGGGAAGACGAAAGCGTTCGCACGCGACGACAAGCAGCGATGGATTTGGCTCGTCAAGAGGAAGAATTGCTTGGTGTCCCTGCACCCGTAGAAGATGCCGCCGTCGTAACACCGACGAATGTGAGTGCACCTGCTACCACCACTATTCCTGGAAACAGCGGATCCGATTTATCGGCGTTACTGTCTCACTTGACGGCGCAAATAAAGCTGAGCATAGCAGAATCCCAGGCAGAAACCCAGGCGCAATTAAAAGGCATAGTAGAAGAATCCCAGGCAAAATCCCGGGTAGAAATCCAGGCACAAATAAAACAATCCCAGGCAGCAACCCAGGCACAAATAAAGGAATCCCAGCAGCTTGTGTTAGAACTTAATGAAAAGTGGAAAAAAACCAAAGAAGAGGTTAACGAGCTTAAAATAAAAACAGCACAACAAGATGCCCGTATGGACCAGCAAGACATGCGTATAGACAAACAAGATGCGCGTATAGAGAAACTGGACAGTACCATCATGGAGTGTGAGAAAGAAATAAAATTCCTCCATGATAAGGTACAGAAAGGAAGTATCAAAGGTGTGATACCTGTACCCAGTGCTCTGCCGACGTTGCAGGTACCTCATTTTGACGGAACAACGTCATGGGTGGCCTTCCGTCTTCAATTCGAAAAGGTCACAAAAGGCAACAATTGGGACGACGATCAAGCTCTAACGGCCCTTATGCTTGCTTTGCGTGGTGATGCCATACGAATCCTCGAGAATATTTCCGGCGATTGCAATACCCTAGCCTGTCTGTTAGAAGCGTTGGAGATTAGATATGGTGAGAAACACCTGGAACATGTCTACAGGGCTCAACTCCGCGAACGCACACAGAAGAGCAGCGAGGGTTTGCAACAATGGGCCACGGAAATAGAACGTATGGTTCGGAAGGCGTATGCATTAACACCGGGATTGATTGGCGCTACTACTCTACGATTATTTACCGATGGGATTCGAGATGCAGAAGTCAGGGCTGCAGTACGTCTGGGTCACCATCAGACCCTGAAGGCAGCTTTGACGCATGCTCTGGAGGTGGAAGCTGTACGTCAGGATGGCCCACAACACGACCGTATTCGAGAAGTGGCCGCACAAATAAAAGCCCGACGAGGACCAACTTGCTATGAGTGTGGCGAAAAGGGGCACATTCGAATTGATTGTCCCAGGAAGGCTAAGGGAAGAAGAACTTCTTGGTCACGTGAGGAAGCCGCGGTGATGGCGTAGCGCAAGCGCGATGCGAAGGTCGAGCCCGAGCGCCCGTGCGAGCGAGTCAAGTGGCGTGAGCGGAGCGATCGGAGCGGGCACCGCGAGCGACCCGCTGAACGAGAGCGGGAACGCGTCAAGGACCGGGAGCGAGACCGAGACCAGGAACGCGAACGTTCCGGCAAGCGAGAACAGGAGCGCGAGCGGTCGCGCGGAAGGTCGTGGACTGAGGCAGACGGAAGCCGGGACAAGGAAGTCGAGGACGAGGCCCGTAAGAAGAAGCGCCTCGAGAAAAAGGCAAGGCAAAAGGACCGCCGCCGCCAGCTAACTTCAGGAAGTAAGGGCCGACATTGTGACAAACAGGAAAATACAGAGAACGTGCGTATTGTCCAGGTGAATGATTTGAATGAAGACTGGGATAATCGATCATTGAAAGACGCACAGAAGGACGACAGTGACTTGAAGACAGTAATCGAATGGAAACAACGTGGCCAGAGGCCCGCTTGGAGTGAAATATCAGCGCTTAGCCCAACAGCAAAAAGTTACTGGGCTCAATGGGACAGCCTGATAATTGATAATGGAGTTCTCAAGAGGAAATGGGAATCGCCCAGTGGACGGGAGGTCACCTTACAGATAGTTGTCCCCTGCGATAAAGTCGCGTCAGTGCTAAGACAGGTGCACGACGGAGTATCCGGAGGACATCTAGGAGTAAAGAAAACCCTGGAGAAGGTGAGGACAAGATTCTACTGGGTGCATTGCCGCGAAGACGTAGGGGACTGGTGTAGAAAATGCGTAGCTTGCTCCTCAGTAAAGGGACCGCAAACGAGAGCCAGAGGTCGGCTGAAAGTGTACAATGTTGGTGCACCATGGGAAAGAGTTGCTGTCGATATAGCTGGGCCATTCCCTGTTACTGAAGAAGGGAATAGGTATATCATCGTCATGCAAGACTATTTCAGCAAATGGCCAGAAGCTTTGCAGTACCTAACCAGGAAGCTCATACAGTCGCCAAAAAGCTAGTTCACGAGGTGTTCTGTCGATTTGGCGTTCCCTTGGAGTTACACTCTGACCAGGGTAGAAACTTCGAGTCTTCACTATTTCAATTGGTTTGCCAACTACTCGGGATACATAAGACTCGTACAACACCGTACCACCCACAGTCAGATGGAATGGTCGAAAGATTCAATCAGACGTTGGAGAATCATTTGGCCAAAGTAGTGGAAGAACATCAAAGGGATTGGGACCAATACATTCCACTCTTTTTAATGTCATACCGCTCAGCAATACACGATAGCACAAATTGCACACCGGCGAAAATCAACTTCGGCCGAGAAATTAGACTACCAATAGATGCATTAACCGGAACACCCCCCGATACTCCTATCCTAGCCGTCGACTATGTGGCCGACCTGCGGCGTAAGTTAGATGGAATACATGAACTAGTGAGAGAGAATGGTCTGAAAACCAGTGAGAAGATGAAGATCCGATACGACCGCAAAGCTAACGTGCCCGGATTTGAAGAGGGATCTTCGGTATGATTACATAATCCCATTAGAAGAAAAGGAAAGAGTCCAAAGTTCCAAGCCAAATGGGAGGGTCCGTACACGATAGTAACCAGAATAAACGATGTCACCTACCGGATTAAGAAAGGACCTAGAGGGAAGCTGAAGGTCGTACACGTAGACCGCCTAGCTCGCTATTATGGATCAAATCATGCTCGGGACGAGCATGACTAAGGAGGGGGCAATGTTACGAATGGACCTTATGTCGATGGCATAAGGTTCAATATCGCGTGACATGCAGTGTGTCACTTTTAAGCCCTATCTCGCTAGATCTAGACATTTCCTAGGTACAATAATAAAACGCATTGCTAGGCTTAGGACGGCCTATCGAATGGTACAGGTCTCAACAGTTTTGTCAACAAAGTATCGACATCGAAATTTCTAGAAACCCGTTTTTCGGGAATTACCGTAGGTACTTACCTGGCCGGTGACCTCGAAGTTATGCAGTATTATTATTACGCCTAGAGGATTCTGGAATGTTCGATCAGCTGGCCTATATAAAGTGCCGCGATGCCGACGCAGGGTCAGTCTACACTCGACTAGCGATACGAAAACAGCGACAGTTAAGAAGCAATACTGCGACAATTATAACGAGAACTGTAAGTACTACGTGAAGAAACATCTGTAGCGTTATTGTGTGTTTACAACACGGACTTCGTGGACGTAAGAGAAGACTTCGGTACGACATCAGCTAAGTTCTACTTGTCTTTGCCTACAATCGACTGTACCTTCGTTGCCAATAAACTTCGTAACCCTTAACCGGCGTTTAAGTACCCCTAGCCCGTAACAAAACCATTGATAAAATATTAAACAGATACGATATATTCTAACAAACTGACCAAAAAAAATGTGCCGAACACAGCAGCAGCACACATGCATATTTTTATTCGGCATACATTGGTACAGTGTGAGTAAGATGGCGCAATCTAAAGCATACAGAAGAAAAAGATGGCTAGTGTTTGTCGTTTGCGCTGTTAGTGTTTGTCGTTTGTTTTTACGAGTGTATCGAGAGTGACTAAAGCGAGATACAGGACTTACTTCCTTTTGTACGCTTCATTTTTAGTGCGCTAGTGACATATCTACCTTAGTTTAATATTTTATCAATGCAATAAACAATAAAAATAATATCTTATCTCTTCACCACCCGTGGTTGACTGGTAGAGAATGCCTAAGGCATTAAGTCCGTCCCTGTACATTTCTTTGTGCGAAACTGTAAATAAATAAAGAATATTGTAAGTACATATTTTGAATATTAATTGAATGATAATTTTAATATCTACTGAACCAAACCCTTGAACTTACCACGATCTAGAAAACCGCAATACAATCAAGAACTTCACAAGATTAATCCGATCTACAGTAGCTTATTACTTGTCGAGTAATGGACACCGCGGCCATCTTGGTATTCCTCTGACGCTTGCCCCTGAACCAGTAGTGTAGCCGTGGTTTGAACCGCGGTCAGTCTGGCAGTGTAATTGAAGTTTACGTCTAATTAAATGAAAATAGTAGCAGAGTATAAAGTCAAAGTAAGGAAGCTCTTAGTACAGAATAAAATGTATATTTTAAGCGGCTACCGGTATGATGAAGATCAAATGGTCTGACGGAGTGCGAAATACCGAAGTCCTGCGACAAGCCAATGTTGGTGGCATTGAGGCTTATTTAATGCGTCGAGCTTCGGTGGTGCGAGCTCGCACGTATCACGTATGGCGGACGAAAGGGTGGCGAAGCGCATCTTCTTCTCTGATCTGGAGGAGGGCAAGTGAAAGCATGGCGGACAACTCCTCCGGTTCAAGGATGCCTTAAAACGGCACATGAAGAGATGCAATATAGAACCCTCTGATTAGGAGCGTTTGGCAGCAAAACGGCCAGAATTGTGTACGGACAAGTGCGCGAGTTTGAGGAGCAGCAATTAAA
This sequence comes from Sesamia nonagrioides, assembly GCA_017933935.1. NCBI lineage: Eukaryota > Metazoa > Arthropoda > Insecta > Lepidoptera > Noctuidae > Sesamia > Sesamia nonagrioides. The sequence continues at coordinate 211,412 of JADWQK010000365.1, read as the reverse complement.
CAACATCACACACAACTACGTCGACGGCGTGCATACGTGCCCTCAGTGTGCACGAAGTTTCGCCGACAAGATAGGCTACATAAGCCATCTTCGGGCGCATGAGCGCCAAATCATCGGCTAGGAGTCGAAGTGGTCGCCGTGGCCGAAATCGGTCGGAACATCATCATCATCATCAATCCGGTATATGGTACCGGGCTTAGAATAGTACCATCTCATATCCTCCCGTGGGTGTTGTAAGAGACGACTAAGGGAACTCACCAGGGAAGCGGGCAGCAGCCCTTCTTCTTTGATCCCCAACCCGCCTGCCAAGCGTGAGGATTATGGCAACCCCCTCCCCATGCCTTGGGGGAGGCTTTTGTCCAACAGTGGACCACTATAGGCTGAAGAAGAAGGACAAGATATAATTCCCCTTTTTTGTGGATTTGAGACCATCAAATGACCTATCCCGCTCTGGGCGGTGCGGAAGGACGTGTCAGACTTTTGTATACCAGAGCCCGTCTCTTTCGAACAACCCGTGGTGGGCACCATATCTTAATCTATTTAGATCTCGTTCAAAACAATTTTCGCTGGTAGTTTTTATAGTAATGTACATCATATGTTTTTTTTTTAATTTTCATTTTCTTATTTTAGAAGTTAGAGGGAGGGGGGGCAACTTTTTTCCACTTTGGAAGCGTCAGTCAAGCAAACTATTCAGTTTAGAAAAAAAAAATTTGAAACCTCGATATCATTTTCGAAAACCTATCCATAGATACCCCAAACGTATGTGTTTGATGAAAAAAAACTTTTGATGTTCTGTTCTAAGTATGGGGAGCCCCCAATATTTATTTTTTTTTTTTATTTTTGCATCAAATTGGTAGTTAGATGTATTCTGTGAACCGCATTAAGATTTTGATGCAAAAATAAAAAATAATAATAAATACCACACACACAATAACACATAATATTATTTGCATTTGGTTTTTAGGGTTCCGTTGCCAAATGGCAAAAAACGGAGCCCTTATAGATTCGTCATGTCTGTCTATCCGTCCGTATGTCACAGTCATTTTTTTCCGAAATCGGAAAAAAATGCCCTAAAAACATAATGCAAATAATATTATGTATTCAAAGGGGGCTACCGTGCAACAAACGTGACTTCTCCGACTTCCAAAGTCCGACTCGCGCTTTACTGGTTTTTAAACATAATCGAAGGAATCTAGGTAGCTAATATACTCTGGTTAATTATAATCTTTTCTGTTTCAGGTAATAATCTTACATCATCATGATCGTGACGTTGTGAGTACCTATACAATATAGACAACAGAGTAATGCTAACTTGACCTGGTGATTGAGGAAGATTGGACCAGTTTCTTCATGTCATTGGCCTTGGCTGTCAAATATATAGGAGAAAGAAGCGTTTTGGCTTAGAACCCAGAGTTTATCTATTTGCTAAGGACGACCTTCTTGATTTTTGTTATTTTAGCACCATACGACTTATTTTATTCTTAAACTAGCGGCCGCCAGCGACTTCGTTCGCGTGGAGTTAGTTATCCTCCGCTCCTATTGGTGTGTGTGATGTTATATAGCCTAAAGCTTTCCTGGATTAATGAGCTATCCAACGCAATAAGAATTTTACAAATCGGACCAGTAGTTCCTGAGATTAGCGCGTTCAAACAAACAAACTCTTCAGCTTTATATACATATTAGTATAGATTAAGATTATAGAATATAGTAAACATATTACTAATATCTACTACTATTGAATAGCCTAAAACTTTGGGATTATTGTAGTTATCATGAGGTGAAGTAAGTGGGGAGTGAGCTAACAATAGTGGCAATCCCTAGCATTAATTGTTTTTGCAGTGAGGTGGATACAGAATCGCACTGTTGGCCTCAAGAAGGCTTTTGCAGTAGAGGAGTATTCATGGTTACAGTTATATTGTATAAATAACTAGCGGCCGCCAGCGACTTCGTTCGCGTGGAGTTAGTTATGCTCCGCTCCTGTTGGTCGCAGCGTGATGTTATTCAATCTAAAGCCTACCGGGGTTAATGGGCTATCCAACGCAACAAGAATTTTTCAAATCGGACCAGTAGTTCCTGAGATTAGCGCGTTCAAACAAACAAACTCTTCAGCTTTTGTATTGGTATAGCTTTGACTTTGAAAACCCAATATTTTATACATTAGAGTGGACAGGAAGCACATCCATAATATATCACTTGTGAAATCCTAGGCCCTTAATTAAAAAAGAACTATAACAAAACCCTATCTTCACGCTCATGGCCACAAATTGAGCGTACTATTATTATGTAATAGTTTGTGCACATACCGCATCCAGTATTATCAAGTCGTTGACCTAAATACCTAATTTACTATCATACCAATGACAACCTTATTCCTGCGACATAAGAGCTACAGGAAATGCAATAAAAGCATCTGTTTATTCTCCCTGATTATTACAAAAGACTCAAAAATCAACCTTATAGCTATCACAATAAAGGTGATTTATTTTAAATTTGTTTTTACGTAATTACTTAACCCAATGTTTGCTTGGGATAGGTTTTTAATGGAGTTTTAATTACATAAAGATAGTGAAAGAAATTTCCATTGCACCTTTGTTAATGAGAAAATGATTTAATATTATTTAACAGTGATCACTGATTAGTAGAATTACTAGACCGTACGTATGAAGTAGTAAGTAATAGTAATTATTAAGTGGGATATTAAATTGGACGGGTCCCGGAGCCTTCGTTTATTTTTGCCTTTGCAATTTTCAGGTCTGTTGAATGACGATTTTTCTTTTCTACATATAATCATTGACCGCAATCCTGCTTGATGGTAAGCAGTGATGCAATCGTTGATGGTAAAGCGCGCTAGTTTATTAAGAGCCTATTCACTCAAAAAAACTGAGTGAATAGGAAGGACGATGGCAGTTACGCGAGGTAATGTTAAACCCAACAACACGACAAACGATGCAGCCCCAGAGGCAGATTGATCTGGAGACCAAACTCCTGAGTCGGGAGTTTGGTCGCCAGATCAATCTGCCTCTCTGTCAGGAGACCCGACACAACAACATTTGGCGCATCGTACCCGGCACACATCGCAACACGACTGTAGGCCTAATAATAGTATGAGTTTTCATTACGAAACTCGATCGTCGATTCGAGCTCGATTGGCCCGCGTCAAGGTTGTAAGAACTCTCAACCAAAGAGAGCGCCAAACGCGCTCGATATCGACGATCGAGTTTCGTAATGAAAGCTCATACTAAGGCCTACTGCTCACACCCGTCCTCCGTACGGCTTCTCACCTCGCCAACAAACAAATGTCAAGATTTTTTGACAGATTGAGAGTAAAAACATACTGTAAAAGTTCTTAACATTACATTAACTGGCCCTCTGATCTCACCTGCTTTTCTTACAAGTCCATCTGGCATCGCAGCAGTTTTACCTGGCTTCTAATTAAAAAGCAATGAGCATATGACCATCTGTTACAAATGAACCATCTGCCAACGTTTGCGAATTCCATTGTTCTTTATGAATTATGAACTTATTTTTATCTACATTTTATGTTGCCAGTACCGCCATCTAGTGGTGAACGGCGTAAAGTTAAGAGCGGGCTGTAAAATTTTGCTAAGTTTTCTGATGAGTATTACGATCACTGAAGATGATTGGTTTTAATGAAAGTGGGATTTATTTAATCTTCGTATATTTATCTGATATTTGCCTAACGGAAAACACGATTCATTTATTTTGACTCGATAGTTATATTTTTCGAAATTATGAATCTTTCTGGGCTTTTTAACAAATATCTGTTACACTAATTGAGTTACAATCATTAATTATCTTGCATTAATACAATCACACACTTTTTAAAATAATGCCTAAAGGAAATATTTCTATTGTATTTAATTTTTAAGAAATCATCAAAAACAGTTTTGAGACTTACGACCTTTACTTTCGTGCTATAGCGTTTAGACCGTTGCTACGCGATATTCTGCACTATTGACTACCGCGCAATGCACAATGCCCCGGGGCACGGTTCTGAAATCAGTCTCGCGCCACGCGCTCTCGAGGAAGGGTCTGTGCTCGTTGCGCTCACGCCTGACTACGAAACACGATGGGAAATAAAACAAATAAAAAATATATTTCTAAAAGAAAATCTTCAAAATTGTTCAAGGATTTAGCTAAACGAGGAAGAGAGTCTAAAATGTAAGTATTTACGTCTACAAATATTTATATTTATTTTGGTGAAACAAGAAATTTGATGTTTCAACATCAAATTCACACAAACCTGTCAAGTTCACAGAAACCTGTGGAGTAGCCGAATGGACTTTTAGATATTTTTTTTTTCTTCTTTATTTAAATATTTCTTTTTATATAAAATATTTCTTTCGCAGGAACAAACATGTTGACGTAGAACAGGAATCTATGGAGTTACTACTGAACATTTTAATTTATTGACAGTTCCAGTTCCCCGAGCATTAACTTTTTCTCTTCTATTGATTTCTATTTGACTTTTTTTTTATTTACTGTATGATGATTACATTATTTTTTAGTGTTACAGAATCCGCAAATGATAAAGAGAACACCCCACCTAAAAAAGACAGTTCGCAATAACAAATGCTGTAAAAGCAAATCGACAACAAAAACTGAGAAGTTGCTTACTGATATGGTATGTAGTTTATACTTATGACCCTAAGTAATCTTTTTGATATATTTTTCTAATCTGTCCAGTGTCTTTGATCTATTTACGCGAACCCAATTCATTGTAATTGTAACACACTATGGATTATTGCGATTTTTTTAAATAACCTGAAATTTTAACTGATTATTTTTATAGGAATGCTGTGAACTTAGTGGAAGAAGAATAGTTGATATAAAATTCTTTTTAGACGAATTAAAATGCGTTGCAACTCATGAATGTCTTATCGATTGTGGGATGAGTCATATACAAGTAGTTTCCGAACAACAAAAGGGACTACATTCGCAATTAAAATTGCAATGTGCAATGTGCAAAAAACGGTTTGTAATAAATACCACGAACCCGGAAATTAACAAAGAAGCTATAGCAGGTACTATGGCCAGCGGCGGCGGCTATATTCAACTTAAACAGTTTACAGCTGCAATTGATTTGCCAGAAATAAAAGAAAAGAAATACATAAAAATACAAGAAGAGATAGCTGAGGAATGGGAAAAAACAGCGTGGGACGAAATGAAAAAAGCAGGTGAAATAGAAAAAGAAGCTTCTTTAAAAGAAGGCCGCACTAATAAAGATGGGATAGCTATGATTGACGTCATCATAGATGGATGTTGGAGTCGGCGCTCGTACCAAACTAATTACGTACCTAACTCTGGCTGTGCAACAATAATAGGTAGGCGTACTGGTAAAGTTTTGTTCATGGCAGTTAAAAATAAATATTGCTGTATTTGCCAAAGGAATGGGTCAAATCCTAAAGAACACAGATGTTTTAAAAATTATAATGGCCCATCTACAGGGATGGAGGCAACAATCCTAGCGGAAGGTTTCAGTAAATCTATTGAAATGCACAACGTTATTTATTATAACAAATTAAAAATCGAAGTGATTGAAAAGGACGATAACTTCTGGAACAAGGAAATGGAACCCAAATTAGTATCTTTTTATATGGACTGTTTGTTGCCTGAATTGGTAGACCCACGACATCCCAAAAAACAAAACGTAAAAGCCCAAGTTTCAAATAAAAATGATCTTTCAGAACATGCATGTACAAGTGCACAACCACCGTTAAAAAAGAAACGCAAATTAGATTTTAGTGAAATATAACTCTATTTCAGAAAATCAATCATTTTATCTATATTTATTCTCAATTACAATTAATGACGCACAAATCTAAATTTATTTGTTGACTACTTTTTATTGTTTTTTTATTGATTCTATTTTTCGAAACACTTAAATTATATTATGGTTATATTTGATTATTATTTTTTATTATTCTCACTTACAATTTAGGACACAAAATTCAAATTAGTTAATTTACCTAAATGGCAATTTTTATTTTAATAAGTTTAGTGCTTTATAAATTTAATTAAGTTTAGTAGTAGTAGTACTACTAGTAGTTGTTTACGTAAATTCCTTGCTAATGAAAGAGTGATTGTATAAAACTCAGCAAAATACTTTTTGTGATAACTATTTAATTCACACGAGTATAATAAACTTGTATTTATCTAAAAAAATCATATGTGGTGTTTGTTACTCTCCCTACCCAACACAAAAAAAAAGTTACAAGACACTCTATGCTTTCTGTGTTCGCAATTCCAGACACCGACCGCGTGGTTGACGAGTGTCCCTAGCGGGTAGCGGGGTGTGTAGGCGGGGCTAGCGTGCTTTGATTTTTTTGACAGCCCACTCTTAAACATTTTTATTTATGTAAGTAATGTAGATTTGAAAATGAATGCTTTTTTTAATCATTATTCTCTGCCCTTTAACCATCAACCTTTTTATCGCCCCACTGCTGCGCACAGGTCTCCTCTCATACAGAGAAGGATTGAGCGAATTACCACGCATTGAGCGGGTTAGCGATTTCAGACTTAAGACGCTGTGAATAGCAAACTTTTAGGTATTTGAGGGGGTGAAGCAGACGAAGTGGGACACGACTAGCCCCGCCCACTGCGGGGCGCTCCGCGCGAGTACATCGATGCATGAGGTGAGGCGTCGTCGTGCATCGAGAAATACGCACGTTCTATTAAATCTATACCAACCATTCTCTATTCCATCTACATTTAGAACCGTAATTTCACAACCCAACCGCGAGGTACGGTTGGCTCTGTTCGTCGCAGTCCCGGTTCGCATTAGACGAGCAGCAGGTTCGAATCCCACATCCGTTCACTTTACCTTGCGATTTTCGAAAATGTAAATTTTATACATATTTTCATTTTTTATTATTACTTTTGTTTTCTTTTTTATTTTTATAATGCGCTTTGTCCGTTCTGCTTAAATTTTTTGTGTTATGTCCTTTTTTCATGAAACTGTTAGAAATATATCATTTCTAGAAATTACTATTTATAAACAGCTGTTTAGAGTAACTGTTAAAAAAAAATGCATTTTCGGATATTTAAAAAAATAAAAGATTTTTTCTTCAAAACTGCAACTCTTATCGAAGTCGGGTTTGTACGAGTGCTTAGAATAACACAACACAAAAAGATTGAAATAGATGGAGGCACTTGGAGGAGGCCTATACTGAAAGGGGCCATGAATAATGCAACAAAATGAAATGTAAATTTACTGTTTTGAACTATTATCAAATCAACTGTTATTTTTATTGTTTTTCTTTTCTATTCCATCTACATTTAGAAGGGTAATTTCACAACCCAACCCCGAGGTACGGTTGGCTCTGTTCGTCACAGTCCCGGTTCGCATTAGACGAGCACCAGGATCGAATCCGACTTTACCTTGCGATTTTCGAAAATGTGTACTTTATACATATTTTCATTTTTTATTATTTTTTTTGTTTTCTCTTTTATTTTTATAATACGCTTTGTCCGTTCTGCTTAAAATTTTTGTGTTATGTCCTTTTTTCATGAAACTGTTAGAAATATATCATTTCTAGAAATTACTATTTATAAACAGCTGTTTAGAGTAACTGTTAAAAAAAATGCATTTTCGGATATTTAAAAAAATAAAAGATTTCTTCTTCAAAACTGCAACTCTTATCGAAATTGGGTTTGTACGAGTGAAATAGATGGAGGCACTTGGAGGAGGCTTAGACTGAAAGGGGCCATGAATAATGCAACAAAATGAAATCTAAATTTACTGTTTTGAACTATTATCAAATTAACTGTTATTTTTATTGTTTTTCTTTTTTAAATTATATTATGAACTAAGAAATTCATGGTTAAATAAAGGCTTATTATTATTATTTATTATTAATTTCTAGAAATTTGTAGAAAGAAAATTATAACGAATTGATTTTAAATATTAGTTTGCATTATAATTGTTACAAAAAGAATACATTTAAAAAGATGGAACAATTACTACAAAAAATACAGAAAATCGGATAAATTAATAATAATTAAAAAAAAAAACAATTGCAAATAAGAAATCCAACAAAAAGCATACAACGTAAGGCTGGGGTTTGAACCCGAACACATACAGGTGAAGAAAAATGTGCCGCGAAAAAGTAAAAAGAATAATTACAGAAAAAAATCAAATAAAATATCGGCAAAAATACAACAGTAAATTAAAAAGCATTTATTTCAATTAAAATCTACAAAAAGCATATAATGTAAACCTGGGGTTTGAACCCGGGCAAAAACGAAATATGATTATTCATCAACAAACAGACACGTAAATATAATTATTTTCTGTGCGGGGTAAAGCAAAAAGTGACATAGGTCCGACAAGCACCACGCCTCAGCGGTCACTGTCGCTAAGCATAGAAGTGAAAGAGAAGGCAATGGACGCCGCGTTGGAGCGACGTTTCGTTCACGTTATTTATCATTAAATACATTATTTATTTTAGAATATCTTAGTTAAATCGATAAACAAAAACAATGGTTTCATTTACTATTATATTTTATATCGCTCTTCTCAATTTTACCAAGATTTGATGATTAATAATACAGTTACAACTGTTATAAATTCAATTTTAGGGGTTACTTTAGGATTTTTTTCTATCGAGAAAATTAATTCAAAACGTGTTTTGAAAACAATGGTTTCCTGCTACATATAATCAAGATTAACATATAAATTTTTGGCTGCTCTGAAATGTATACATTTGGCTAAAAAATTGTTTTAAGAAGCCTATTTTTACTGAACACAGCGCCTTAACATCCAGGCTTCCCTTTTAATCAGTCATTGGTCTCCAAGATATACTTAGAAAGTACATATAATAACTTAGAAACGTTACATTGGTACTTGCCTGACCTGGAATCGAACCCGCACACTCATACTTGAGAGGCTGGTGTTTTGTCCACTAGCCCACCACGACTACTGCCCTTAACCCAATTTAATTGGGGTGGCGCAAAATGCTTTTTTTTCGATACTTCTCTATCGTCATCTTAATAGTCAATAAAATATACAAAACAATGTTTGTGTAACAATTTGTTTAGGCCGGACTTCTTTGTTGAAGATTGGATTTTTGGAAGCCCTGGGCAGAGCTTTAAAACGAGATTAAGAAGGCTGCTAATAGCTTATAGCTTAGCCAATTTTTTAAAAGTTTGTATTAATAATAATGATATTTTCGCCTTTTTCATATTTTTACGGTACTTAGTCGTTCTTTCCTCCGTTACTCAATTGCGTTTTACACCAGATATTTACCGTAGTTTGCGGTACCTACGTCAGATTAGTAGCCACCTGGCTTTAATGAGTGATCTGCCTTATAATCTAGTCTGAATCTTAGTCGGAATGCGGACACTTGGCGGTATAGCAAACGGCAAGGACTGTCGTGACATTACTTATCTTGTACGGAATCTGAATACATGTATATAATACGCTACATATATGTAGGTCTAGGCCTCAGCCCCTGTGGTCTCGTGGTCGCATGCGCAACTTTGGAGCATGAGGTTCTGGGTTCGACCAGGGCTGCGGGTTGTTCGGTTGTGTGGTACTGGTATAGTGGCGCAAGTGAAGGTACACGGGTGGGTTTTAGTCAGTAAAAGTCTGACACGGCCTTCCGCTCCACCCAGACCGGGAGAGGTCATCTGATGACTACCCACCCTAAAAAAAGGGTTCTGGGTTGGATGTTCAGGTCGAGCTATGCATTTATTAGATTTATTTCATTAATTTCTCAGTAACATCCCGGATTTTGGAAGCTGGAGGTATGATACCCCCGTGACTTGGAAAGCACTTTAATCCGGTCCTTGGCCTGATTTCACTCCTCCCTATTTCTCGGTCTTTTCGGATCCAATCCGACGAAGAGAGATAGGGACGAGTTACTGCACCAGCGTTCGCGCACTATTAATATTTCCCATAAAATTTATAATATTTCGCACGTCGATTGCTAGTCTGCGCTGGGATTATTAGCTACCCTGGCCGAAATTGGGCTTGGGAGGCTGTTATTATCGGTCTAAAACTGTCGCTGTGTACTGACAATAGTCAATCTAATTTGATTGACATGGAGTGAGTTGTCTCCAAGCTCATCTCACGTAAATTTTTACAGACTCGCTGTAATGAAAAATCTCAATGTGGAGGATGGCAGTTTAATCGAAGATGTAGTTTCTAACAAAACATCATTTATTGAGTCGACTTGCATCTTATCATTTATCAGTTCAGAGTGAATGTTCCCTTTTACAGTCTCAATCACGGAATTGATGACATAAATGTACACTCATCAGTCTTGTGATGAATTGCAATTTCTTCTACGTCAAAAGCTGTTTTCCTAAAGGTCTTGCTAAAACGAGAAATGGACATATACATCCTCGTACTAAACGGGTTACTATGATGACTAATAGGTACACCTGTTTACATCAATTACATCTCCAGATCTTTGTTCCTACCTTACATACCTTTTTCCATTTCCTCGGTGGTAGGCCATAACATCGGCTGCCGGCAGAAGTTACTACCCACCAGACAAAGTCTTGCCGCCAATCGATTCGTCGTGCTCCGGCATGATGTCTGGTGAAGCCGTACGGAGGACGGGTCTGAGCAGTTGTGTTGCGATGTGTGGCGGGTACGATGCGCCAAATGTTGTTGTGTCGGGAGTTTGGTCGTGGAGAGTCTCCAGATCAATATCCCTCTAGCGCAGCATCGTTTGGTCGTCTTGGTCTTGGGTTTAACATTGCATCACCTCGCTCAACTGCCGTCATCCTTCCTATTCCTTAGTTTTTTAAGTGAATAGGCTTAATAAACTAGTGCGCTTTACCATCAACGATTGCATCACTGCTTACCATCAGGCGGGATTGCGGTCAAGAACTAGTTTATAATTATTAAAAAAAAAACGCTATCGTTCACGTAATATCGTTGAACAACTTTACAACGCCCTAGTAGCGATCATTCCGGTAAAAATTGACCGCGATTTCCTTTTTCATAGATTAAAACTGAAGTTCAGTGTATGTTTTTCTGTCAATTTCACAGAAGATAAATATTAGTTCAGTCTTGTCAAATTAGTCCGCGCCTGACGTAAAATGACGTATTTTGCCGCCATGTTTTTAATCGCGTCTAACTGTCTGTGACTGGAATTTGAATGTCAAGACATAGAATAAAGAGGGGAAGTAGGTTATCTGCGACCCAATCCGCGATTTAATTGCCTACTGTCTTAGGGTTGACGACTATCCGCGCTTCGTCGGTTACGGTTGTCGCCCAAACCGCTAACAAATATTTATAGACTAAGAGCTTATGTTTAAATTATTTGCTTAGTATTTAGTTTACATATACTAGTCAGTTTTTTTTTTTGTAATTTTATTTTTAGTTTTGTACACTTAAAGAACCATATTTATTTTTATTTTTAATTAATACAAATATAAATAATACAAACATAACATCTATTGAATCACACATTTAATACAAAATTACAAATTAGCTACAGAAAAATACCTACTTTCTTCGATTTCGACTATTACGAAACGCGTTGTTATTAAACTTTAATGTGTAATATATCCGTATCCTTGTAAATAACTTTTAGAAATATAATTTGAAAAATATAAGTCTTTTATTTGTTCATAAATAGACATACCAACTTTGCAGTTTATGTGATAATTTTTTAAAGCTAATGTGCCGAAAAGCCGTGACGTGCGAACCTCGTTCCGTGCTAGCCGCGACTAGCGCAGTCATAGGCACTCTAATATTGTGTTTAGGTGTGCGTGCGGCGACGCATAGATACTATGGCGCAAACATACAAGCCGCGCGTGGTCCGTTTGTATGAAGATAACGTACTTCCCTCTCTTTATTCTATGGTCAAGATGAGTGTCACGCTCATTTTTCATTGGACTTTTAAAATTATTTATAGTGTTGTTTACTAAATAAAAGCGCGTGATTTATGTAGTAAAAAGTGCATTCAGTGAATATTAAAAGAACAGTGAAATATTGTAGCATAGTGGCCACATCATGACCTCACCCAAACTTCCTCCTTTTCGGCCGTTGCTTGGAAACGAAAGGAGATAGTTTAGTTTAAGTTAAGCTAGTATAAGTTAGGATAAATTAGGATAAGTTGGATATAAAACTCAAGAAAAAACATACTGAAGACTAGGCTGTATGGCGTACTATGCCTTTGCCTTTTCCGTTCAAATGAACGGAAAGAATGAAACAAAAAAAAAATGTCTGTGACTATGGAGTATCTTAATTTGACAGGACTAAACTAGTATGCTATCTTCTATCCTTTTCTTAATGAAATATAAAGAAAACGATGCACTTCACTTAAATTTAGTTTAGTTTGGGAGCAAGGAAATCGGGGCCAATGTCAATACCCTAGCATTCGTTGGAACGAAAGCTTACTTCACGCTAACTTGACCTAAGTTGTATGGTGTGATGGTTACAGATTCTCATGGCTGTAACTTTTTTTTTTCTCTCCGAAGGTGAAAAAATCCTCATGGACTATCCTCCGCTCGAGGACGCGAAGGGGTGTGCCGGACTCTTACTGGCTAAAAAATCACCTAAGCGTTCGTACCAACACACGTACAATTCGACGGTACCCCTGGCTGCCATAGGATAATAATTCAGCAGAAGTCGCAACTTTCCTTTACATTCAGTTTCCCAGTCTCATATTGCTATCCCAAATTAAAGGATACAACGCATAAATTAGACGTTAAACGAACACAATCTACATTCCCCTGTCAACATCCTTTCATCGCAGATTCATCTCGATGCTACTAGATGTCACTATAAACATACGTGACATAGATTAGGATAATGTAGAAGGATTGCTAGATGTATAGTATTGTGCCTACTTTGAAAGTATGTAGCTGTAAGTTCAAGTAAAAGTCAACTTTTTTTTAAAATAATTATAAACTAGTGCTTGACCGCAATTCTGCCTGATGGTAAGCAGAGATGCAATTGTTGATGGTAAAGCGCGCTAGTTTATTTAGCCCATTCACGCAAAAAAACTGAGTGAATAGGAAGGAGCAGTTGAGCGAGGTGATGCAATTTTAAACCCAACAACACGACCAACGATTTTGCGCCAGTGGGAGATTGATCTGGAGACCCTCCACGACCAAACTCCCGACACAACAACATTTGGCGCATCGTACCCGGCACACATTGCAACACAACTGCTCAGACCCGTCCTCCTTAGCTTACTGCTTCACCAGATATCATGCCGGAACACGACTAATTGCTTGACGGCATGACTTTGTCTGTTGGGTGGTAACTTCTGCTGCCAGCCGATGTTATGGCCTACCAACTTTATAACAATTGGGTTTATTATAACAATTTTGTTAAAAATTTTAACATTCGCAAAATCATGCACGTTATCGGTGAGTAGCCCTGTTAAACGACTCTTTAAAAACAAAAGGGGCGCTCGTCAAATATTTTAAAAGAAAGTTTCTAGAATCTAGAAGTTAGGTTAGTAAAGGTTCGCGTTATTATATTTTTTTGTTTTAGTGTTTGTAGATGTTTGCTCAGCTGTGGGATAATATACAGTATGTTAAATAACAGAGGGCGTTCCCTTAAACTCGTTAATATATATCATTAATAGATTAAAATAAAAATATCAGCATAGAAAAATAAGCATAAAAAAATCCGAATAAAAAAAAATTCTAATTGGAAATAAATTTGAAACCTCCTGTTTTAAATCAAAATAGTAGTCGTCATGTATAAATAAATTGCGACCTTGCCGTCTGTCATGTTCGCGTGTACAGTGTGTTTCTTTTACATGTCAATTTAAATTTTTTATTGAATATTTTCTTATTGGAAAAATTTTTAGAACATTTTGTTTTCGAATGGAAATATTTTTTTTTAGCATGTATGTATGCTATACTATTTCGGGTTAACGGGAACGCCCTCTGTTAGTTAACATACTGTATGTTTACAAAATATTTCATATACTTTGGTGTTGCGTCAGTTTGTGCCAATATTGTGCACGGAAAAAGATTTTTTTTTTTTCAAATATGCGGGCTTTGGTTGCCGTTTTATAGAATCTCTACAACCGGTACTTAAAACTTTTAAACACTTTTAACAACTTTCTTACGACTTGCGTAAAACCACGTACGAGTCAGTTGTTTTCATTCCATGCATCCCATTTATTGGTTTTCTTACTCGAAAATTGGATCTGAAACTGCAATAAACTCTGCAAACTAAAATTCGTGGCAGTTTTAAAAACTTTCCTAGCCTTTCATTTGGATATCCAGCGTTAATCCCGTTGACGAGTGGTCGACCACATGTCAACAGTTTTAAAATGTTGAAACTCACAGCTTGGATAGTGTTCGCGTTGTTTTAACACCACCCATCCGATGAAAAGGTTTTTGCTAGATTTTTTATTTAGTGGCCTTTGTGTGCTGCGCTTTTATGGCGGCGAAAGAATAATGAACGGTTTATTTGTCCTTGTAGAAAGGAAGTTGGACGACATTATTTTGTACGTCAAACGTTTCGGTTATTTAGGGTAAGGACAGTGGAATGTTTTCTTAGAAATGCGTGACAAAACCAAGACCTCCACCGAACTGCTGACCATGTGTTGTGTTTTAAGATGAATGAATACTCAACAACTTTCATTGCGTTATTTACATTGTCGAGCAGACACAATTTTCTAACATATGGAGCTATACATTAGCAATCTGATTCAAATTTATAGTAAAAATGTGTTACGTGAATAGTTTAATGGTCTGTCTTTTTTACAATTCTCATGTTCCTTTGCCAGCTTCATCCGTACTACCGCAATTATGATAGATGCAATATTTCGTATATTTGACTCACAGATGCTTTATCCGTGTGTCTTCTAACATTTTAGCCATTTCTCTCCTCTGCTTCCTTTTAAATCTTCACACGAGCATAGAAGCATTACAATTTACACTGCCGAGGCATAAACAAATCACTATCTATCCCTTTCATCCGCAATATCTCCGTTCCTCTCCGCCGCGATGTTTACAATTTTCCCCGCTCACGCTCCAGTCGCGCGGTCGACGCGGGCGCAGGTGCATGTATCGATGATCTTTCGGACATTGATTTTTTATTAAGTGCAATCTGTGATATGTAGTGAGTGCGGTTACAAGGATCCATTGTGTTGGCAACGTTAATATAATGCATTCCAGATAGTGATGTATTTTTAATTAGTATTCTTTTTTTATTGATGCATTCTTTGACAAGTGATTGGTAATTGATAAGTGAACTTTTTGCGCTGGGCATTTTTGTGTTATTGGTAACGGAGTTTTTTTTTTTTGTATAATTACTTTATTCAGTGTTATTTGAATGCTCAGTTTTCATGGCGTTAATTATGATTAAGACTTGTTTCCTGATCACAATGGTCTTGTTACGACGTTGAAAGTTTTATAATTTTACCAGGATTTTCTTTAAGTTTATTCATAATATAAGTTTTCGAAAACTTTTTACAGAATTATTAATTTCTTACATATTCTTTTTTTGTTTTTAAAAATGTTTAATAATATGGACGGCATTAAATATCATGGTTTATTCAAACTCAATGGACTAATTTTCATTAAAGCGAAACGTTTACAAAATATTAAGCTAAGTTCAATCCAAATCGCAGAACAATGTGGAGATAGGGCACGAATAACCAATTAAATTATATTTTAACTAAAATATTGGTTACGTCATTAATGTTAATTTTAAATAACATCATATTTCCAATGCTAATGAGTTTCGCACTAATAGTTCGCATTTAAAATGATTACGGTTCCTGCAATTATAATGGTAATAGTTTCCCCATGTAGCCATTTTTAGCGATTTATTTATAACTACCCGCTCATGGGGTTTTGTATTTTAAAATAAATACTTACATATCTATTATAATGGCGCCGATGGCAACGGCTTTTTCCGTAATTGGTGATTAATTGTTTTAACTATAATTAACAGCGAGATGAACTGGTCTCCTTATGGGGATTCCCTGGTCCCTACTTCTTCTCTGTACAGAGAGTAGGGACGCTATGCCCAACAGTGGGACATTTACCTATTACTACATCGGATATGTCGTATAAAATACCGATGTGTAACTCGTCTCATTCTTTTTTTTAACGATTTGTTACTTACTTTATCTTTAGTAGTTTGGGTGTATTGAAGTGATCTTGTAAATTTAATCCATATTGCTAGAACTAACAATTTCGGGAAAATTATTTCCCTCAGACAACCATCATACACTTTTGACATACAAAAGAACCTTTTATGTGAAAAAGAAACGTCTTGGCAATCTATTGTACTCTTCAACATAAATCATATGAGCCCAAACTTTTACTAGTAGCCACTGGAAAGTCCCACTATCCACCTCCTAGCGCTATTATCTGGTCAGGTTCAAAACATCAAATTATAACTTTGACATCCGAACTAAATAGACATACAAATTTTAATTTCAATCCAAATTTAAAAGTAGGTCAAAGTTTTAGAAGTCAATATTAGTGTTGATTTCAGAAATTTTGATTTGTTACGGAGGACAGCAGGTCAAGCTACTCGAAACTGCCAAATATTCCCAATCAACCTTAAGCCATAATGCTTTAGAGATAAAGTTGAAAATCTAATAAAGAAATCTGACAGATTGTAGTAGCTTCATGTGCTGTCGTCTGTACATACTTATGTGTTACAAGTATTTAACTGTGACTCTTTTTTTGTTTGGGATGGGAAATCATCAAAATAATGACCTCTCCAGCTCTGGGCGGAGCGGAAGGTCGTCTCAGACTTTTACTGACTAGGTATAATCCACCCGTGTTTCTTCATCTGCCTGTGCGCGAGGGCCATGGTTTCTTTTTTAACCAACCCGCAACTCTGATCCAGGAGGCATCGGGCTTCGTGGATCCCGTCAATTTAACCGTGACTTAGCGTAAAATAAATAATTTAAAAAACTGAAACAACATGCTTTAAAAACATCAAACTAAAAAGTTAAAAATAATTTAAAATGAAAGCGTGAGGCGCTTTGTGCCATAATTTTTGTATATTAATTAAGCGCTTAATGCTTTTTTAAAAAATATTTTTAACTTTTTAGTTTGATGTTTTTAAAACATGTTTTTTAGTTTAAATAAACTATATTTGTGTTCATCTTTTTAGTTCGATATTAAAAAACGATCGTATTGAAAACAGTGGGACATTTTACAGTAATGAGCCGCTCACTCGTAGTCCAAAGAGTTACAGACGGACAAACAAACAAACAAACAAGCAAGCAAGCAAACAAACAAACATCTTGTATGTTTGTTTGCTTGCTTGCTAATAAAAAGCATGTAATAATAAGCCTACATTAAAGTGATATAACGAACAATGAATGCTAGATTTCAGACCAACAATACTCAGACCATAATGATATTTATTACAAATTGTGGTTGGTGATGATAACTGCGGTACAATGTTATCCGTTATTATAAACACATAGGTACTTATATGTTATTTCCTGTACATGTTTGAGACTGGCTTCTGTCTGTTCATAATATTATGTAGTCAGTTTTCATAGAAAGAATACTATGTACTGATGGGAAACTGCGAAATAACGCACTTATAGGGCGTAGCGGGTCGTTACGGGTTGTTGGAGCCCTCAAAAGTCCAACAATTGGTCTAACTGCAATACTTCGATATCTCCTTCGAGTTGTGGAGGTCAGACGGCAGTCGCTTAACAGAAAATATCGAAGTTTACCCAAACTCAGCAGTTGGACTGCTAAAGCGGACCCCAGACTCCAAAGCTGAACAAGCTTTGGATGCGACTGGGATTAACGCTGAGATGTTATATTACCAATGACCTTCAATTTGACAGTTCAATAACATTCATTGCGTTATATACGTTATTGAACAGTCACATTTATCGAATATACGAAGCAATGGTCTACCAATACCATTCGAAAATCTTCAGATCGTGATTGAAGTTGTATGTTTGAGGCGGTTAGGGTGCTGGGCGTTTCTTACGTACGGACGACACCAGGTCAAGCTACCCGAAACTGTGAGATATATCCAATCAACTTTGAGCCTTAATGCTATAGAGATAAATTTGAAAATCTAATAAAGAAATTGACAGATTGTAGTAGCTTGATGTACTGTCGTCTGTACGTAAGCTGTAGTTTTAACGCTTTCGAAGAAAAGCCGAGTCAAGATTTGGCGGCGCCTTTCTCACTGATTCATCATAAGCCCAAAAACTAGGGTCATTTTGAACCTGAATTTCAACGTATGTATGATTGGATTTCGCATTTAGTCATTTAGCTGGCATCGATGACGCTTTTGTGTAGCGTTCAAAGTTACTTCTATAATATAGAATGACGTTTGAGTACTAAAGAAATTCTAATCTCAAATACACTATCTGTCTAGTTCCAAACAGAACATCAATAGTTTTCTTTTGACAGATTTCGTATTGATTCGTCTGGTGGCTTCTTTGCGAAGGGTAATTTTTGTTTTTTTTTTTTAAGCAAACTATCTTTTATATAGGTAGGACCGAGACAAAAACAAAATTCTTTTTTTTTGAACTCAGCGCATCCAGATCTATATGATTATCTATAGTGGTGAGGGTTTTGAGCAACTTCGGGCACATACATACAGACAGACATACAAACATACGCACTTTATAGGGATGGATAATGGATTGATAATTCTTTATATTGCATATCTACTTTGAGTACTGAATCACGAAGAATTCGTTGAAATACACCCCAATAACATTAACTGAAAATATTGCATGAACGTGCTCAATATGTTTCAACAAAATGCCGCAGTATTTCCATACACAAATACTGTTATAAGCTCATACAAATCGGAGACTGAACGTTTCTCGTGCATTTAGTAATTTCTTAAACAAATATCCCTATTGTATAATAAATCAACCGATAAATAAATCAATCTCTTTGCATTTTAATGGTTACTCAGAATTGGTTTTATTTCTATTAAAAGAGTAGTGGTTAAGTTCTCGACTTTAGAGTTTGTTAGCCGAAGTTTTGAACCTGTCTGGGCATTTTGTGCAAATAACTTAATCATCACTGTTCTCAAAACGGTGAAAATGATGTGACGTGAGGAGGGATCTCCTAATTAGAGTGAAACATGCGGAGACATGTGCAACCCACACCAGGCCGGCATGGAAGATTACCACGGAATAGAGAAGAGCTCACTCCCTTTCGAAGAGAGACCTGCCTCCCGGGAGTGTGAACGATAACGGTTTATAAGCTGATTATCTTAATGCTTGATTTCTGTATGTAGGTTTGGGAAAAAACACGTCAATTAATATTAAAACTTCATAAGGTCGGCGACTTTCCACCCTCACGTCGTTGTTGAGACCACTACGATCCGGACGAAGCGTTTCTCTTCTTCTTTAATACCGCGTACGTCGAGGGTCTGGAACGATTTGCCGGCGGCGGTGTTTCCGTCACACTACTATTTGAGTGTCTTCAAGGCTAGAGTGAATAGGCTCTTAATAAACTAGCACGCTTTACCATCAACGATCGCATCACTGCTTACCAGCAGGCGGGATTGCGGTCAAGCGCTGGTTTATAATTTATAAAAAAAATGTTAGTGATTCCTATCCTTCTCGGATAGGAATGACTAACCTTTCTGAGAAAGAAGCCGAAACAAATTGAGATGTTATTGTCTCTAATCTTTGTCATTTTATGTGAGGAAGGATCATGTAGATCCCTGGTCGGGAGACAAATGACTTCTGGGTCAGGATTGCGGGTTGGTTTAAAAAGAAACCGTGGCCCTGGCCTACAGACAAGTGAAGGAAACTGCTGGGTTTTAGTCAGTAAAAAGCTGGCACGCCGCAGTGTCCAGAGCGGGAGAGGTAATTTGATGATTTCCCATTCCAAAAGAAAAAAAGGATCATGCAGTGTCTGAAATCGTCTTTTGACGAAAAAACCACACCGATTTGAGTGGATCAGTTCAGTCAGCGGCCGGCACCCAGCTAGGAACAGCGGACGACGTACAGGTGGTTGTATGGATAACCTGGCATATCCTGGGAGAGGCCTTATCCAGCGGACTGCGTAAACTGAATTGGTTCAGTTCAGTGCCCGTAGATGTCCACTGTTGGACAAAGGCCTCCCCCAAGGCTTTCCACGATGACCGGTCTTGTGCTGCCCGCATCCATCGGCTTTCCGCGACCTTCACCAAGTCACAGGTCCACCTTGTGGAGGACCCCCTACGCTGCGTCTTCCGGTACGTGGCCACCACTCAAGTGCAGGCATTTATCAGTGAATAGTAATACAGTATATTCTTCCTTCAATTACTCAAATTGTCGTGACTTTCACTTTGATGGCACCATCCATTGTTTAGAGGTGAAAGGATTATCGATGTTCGTCAATTCGTTTCGGAGAACAGACAATTTGAAAGTCTTGCCTATATTTTGATAATAAAAGCCTCAACGAATTCAATGTTAAATTAGCTTTTTATAGTGTGCGTGGTCTTCATTATGAATGTAGACAGTTTTTTAGTGATAATTTATTCAATGGACAATGGAGATGGTTGATCTTGAAGGCAAAAGGCCAGTTACAGTGAAGAAAAATGATCATTTATCTATATTCTCATCAAGCTCCATAAATAATAGAGGTAAACAAACCAATTTAGGGTTATCATAACTCACATTTTACAACTGTCCTGTTATTTACATGATTATCAGCAGCGTGATATTGTGTAACCTAAAGTCTTCCTGGTTTAATAGGCTATCCAATGCAAAAAGACTTTTTCAAATCGGACCGGTGTTTCCTGAGATTAGCGCGTTCAAACTCTTCAGCTTAATATATTAGTATAGATAAACTAATGCATGACGAAGATCCCGCTTGAACCATCAAAGCAGTAGTGCGATCGTTGATGGTAAAGCGTACTGGTTTATTTTGAGCCTAGTCATTTGTTAAAATGACTATGTTAGCTAAAGAACAATATGTAGATTACAAACACAAGCTCGTACATTGCCTTAATAGTGGGCGCTCGTCCATTGCGAATTCATACATATTCATATTCCACCATGATTGACCTTCCTCAATAATTATTCCGGTTTTTTTTTGACAAGGAACTCCCGTTATACCATGCCCTTCAATTTACGCCATTATAGAGTCTAGAGGTCAGAAGAACGCCTATTTCTAATAGTATTCCTCTATCCTTGTAAGAAGTATGTGTGGAATGTTAATGGATATTGTCGTGGCTAATGTATTTATTTGCCTATTTCATTAAATTCCTATTACTCAATAGTCTTAGATACTTTCCTGTATTACCAGATATAGTTTAATTGAAGGTAGCTATGCTTTTATTTAGCGTCTGCATTTTACCAGACAAACTTGGTATCTAAGTTCAAAAAAGCATTTGCATTCCAGCTGTCTGTCTGGAGTAGACGATTTATGTGGTTGCCTGGTACTCTATTATTAAGTAGGTACCCTAGTACAGAGTTCCAAGTGTGAGAATTTCGGCAAGTATTGTCAAAATCAACATCTAAAGTCATTCATTAAAAAGAAAACAGTCAGTGAAAAAAAAATTAGGTACGGAAAACAGTGCCAGTTCAAGCTAGGTACCATAAACTGCCAAATATTCCCAATCGACCTTGAGCCTTAATTCTATAGTTATAAAGTTGAAAATCTAATAAAGAAATTTGACAGACTAGTAGTTTGATGTGCGTATACGTAAGACAGTACCCCAAAATTAACACACTACATCCTAGTGCTTGCTGAGCTGAAGTGGCTCAACCAAGTCCGCAGGAAAGAAGTGTGTAAGATTTCCAATGCTGCTGTATACTTCTTCTTCTCTTCTCAGCCTATAGAGGTCCACTGCTGGACAAAGGCCTCCCCCAAGGATTTCATTCCATTGGGGGGCATTGCCATAATCGCCCCGCTTGGCAGGCGGGTTGAGGATCACAGTAGTTTGTTATTCCACAGGAGAAGCGCTGCTGCCCGCTTCCCTGGAGCTCTCTTAGTCGCCTCTTGGGACACCCATGGGAGAATATGGGTATGCCGTTGTATACTTGTAAGTCACTGAACTTGCAAGTCCATAGCTCGTTACATCCATAATCACAAGGTCCACAAAGCAGATGTGGCTATCCCTTTTTACTCGCATACCTAACTGATGACATTCTAAACCTGTCTAACATTCCAATGACAGTTTTAAGGCATCCTGGGCAGCTGTTGTTATAACTATAACACTCTATTGTTAGTTCAGGATAATAGCTTTTTGTAATGGTACAAATGAACGTGAATGTTAGGTATTTTTTTACTAAGTATAAACTAACGCTTGACCACAATTCTGCCTGATGATAAGCAGAGATGCAATCGTTGATGGTAAAACGGGTTAGTTTATTAAGCCTATTCACTCAAAAAAATTTAGTGAATAGGAAGGAAGACGGTTGTTAAGCGAGGTGATGAAATGTTAAACTCAACAACACTACCAACAATGTTGCGCCAGATTGATCTGGACCACCAAACTCCCGACAAAACAACATTTGGCGCATCGTACCCGGCGCACATCGCAACACAATTCCTCAGACCCGTCCTCCGTACGGCTTCTCCAGACATCATGCCGGAACACGACTAATCGCTTGACAGCAAGACTATGTCTGGTGGGTGGTAACTTCTGCCGGCAGCCGATATTATGGCCTACTACCGAGAAAATCAGAACAGCATGCTACTCGAATATAATCAGCCTATGAAGTTCCGACTGTTGGGTTACAGACGTCCTCATCATGAATGGGCCGTAATCCAACACGCCGGGACCAATGCGGGTTGGTATATTCGTTTGTCTTTGGATTTTTCTTCTGTTCAGCAACATTATCTGCTTTATTTACGTTCTTGAGCAGACACATTTTTTTGTTTATATTACTCCCAGATAAAATGTAATAAGTATGTGAGGATTGTAGCAATTGACGTAATCTAGTTTCTGCCTACCGTCGTGGGAAAAAGGCAAGATGTTATGCATCTACAAACCTCCTTCAGCCTATAGATGTCCACTGCTGGACAAAGGCCTCCCCCAAGGCTTTCCACGCTGACCGGTCTTGTGCTGCCCGCATCCATCGGCTTCCCGCGACCTTCACCAGGTCATCGGTCCATCTTGTTGGGGGCCTCCCTACGCTGCGTCTTCCAGTACGTGGCCGCCACTCCAGAACCTTACCGCCCCATCGGCCATCGGTTCTACGAGCAATGTGCCCTGCCCACTGCCACTTAAGTTTAGCGACTCGCAGAGCTATGTCGGTGACTTTGGTTCTTCTGCGGATCTCCTAATTTCTGATTCGATCACGCAGAGAAACTCCTAGCATAGCTCTTTCCATTGCCCTTTGTGTGACTCTGAGCCTTCGTATGAGGCCCATTGTGAGCGACCACGTTTCTCAATCATCAAACGTGACCTTCATCTACAAACGTGACCCTAAAAACCTAATCTTCTGTTGTTTTTTTTAGTAGAAGTCTCTAGTATAACAAGATCGGTCTTCTATAGGATGCATTCTGGTGAATGTGCAAGGGAGTTGCATGATTTAGTTCCCCCATCTCCGTTCCACTATCGGACGACCCGTGTCGTACGACGAGTTTCCACCCTTACGTTGTTGACACCACTGCGATCCGGACGAAGCGTTTCGCTTCCTCTTTTATACCGCGTACATCGAGGGCCTGGAACAATTTGCCAGCGACGGTGTTTCCGTCACATTACAATTTGAGTGTCTTCAAGGCTAGAGTGAATAGGCTCTTAATAAACTAGCACGCTTTACCATCAACGATCGCATCACTGCTTACCATCAGGCTGGATTGCGGTCAAGCGCTAGTTTATAACTTATAAAAAAGAAACCACTTACTTTTAATTGCATCTCTCATTGGAAAAGATCATACAAGTATTTTAACATATTTTTTTTTATAAAGATACTTAAATTATTTCGATACACCACGACTTTTTTACCGTATTACTTGTACCATTAAAAGAAACTCCTTTTTGCCATTTAGTGTTAATAAAAGTATTGCGGTATTCCAATAAAAACTGTTTTTTTCGTAACATTACAGTTATTGCAGCGTATCAAAGTATTTATTGACAGTAAATTTTTCTGGACCAGAATTTCAGACTTAATATTTTAGTAGGTATAATAAGCCTATGCACTTTTTTTTGTCCGAATACTGTTGTTTTTTGTACTCTGTTGCTCACTCACTAAACTATTTTTAAGTTATGTCATCTTTTTCTTTCCATATCGTTAAGACAAGTATAGAAGATAACATTTTAATTTAATCCTGTCAAATTAAGAAACTCCATGGGCAGTCTAGACACAATTATAAACATGGCGACTAAAAATACGGTAGTTTATGTCAGGAGCGCACTAATTTGACAGGTCACTCTAAACTGACATTTTATCTTCTGTCCTTTTCTTAATGAAATAGTAAGACAAAGATGCACATAACTTAAACTTAGTTTAGTTTGTGAACAACAGAATCGGCGCCATTATCATGTATGTATTGTTACGGGCTAGGGGTACTTAAACGCCGGTTAAGGGTTACGAAGTTTATTAGCAACGAAGGTACAGACGATCGTAGGCAATGACAAGTAGAACGTAGCTGATGTTGTACCGAAGTCTTCCCTTATGTCCACGAAGTCCGTGTTGTAAACACACAATGACGCTATAGATGTTACCTCACGTAGTACTCGAAGTTCTCGTTATAATTGTCGCAGTAGGTCTTCTTTAAGATCGCTTCTTAACTGTCGCTGTTTTCGTATCGCTAGTCGAGTGTAGACTGACTCTGCGTCGGCATCACGGTGCTATATATAGTCCAGCTGATCGAACATTCCAGATTCCTCTAGATGTAATAATAATAGCACATAACTTCGAGGTCACTTGGAAGTACCTACGGTAATTCCCGGAAACGGGTTTCTAGAAATTTCGATGTCGACACTTTGTTGACAAAACTGTTGAGACCTGTACCATTCGATAGGCCGTCCTAAGTCTAGTAATGCGTTTTATTATTGTACCTAAAAAATGTCTAGATCTGGAGGAATAGGACTTAAAAGTGACACACTGCATGTCACGCGATATTGAACCTTATGCCATCGACATAAGGTCCATTCGTAACAGTATCTTATGAATATGAAGAATTAGAGATTCTTCAAGAATTGCAATGGCGAAGTTATTGGAAAGGTCTACCATATCATAATGGTTGTTATTCGGAACAGTTTCCATAATATGGGACAAAACATATCATTTACAAAAAATCTATTTATAAAAGGCATCCCGGAAAGGACCAATTACCCTGCACGGTGCATGATTTCGTATGGAGAAGTCACATTGCTCTAGGCTCCTGAAAATGAATAGCAAAAACGTTTTGAATGCTTGTAAAGCCTAGTTATGGAAACTGTCGAGAATGCTAATTAGTTCTCTTTTGCTGAACCTCGCCAAATGAGTTTTTGTTTTTGTAGATACTTATTTACTTGTTTTTTTTGATGATTTTGGGTAAGATAATATCAAACTAGATTCACTTGTTTTTTGGATAATTTTGGATAAGACTACGGTACTACATAGACAATTTAGACGCGATTAGCAATGGGTTTCATTTTGACAGTTCACTGATTTTCATTGCGTTATTAACATTGTTGACCAAACACCTTTTTTAAACTTATGGAGCAATGGATAAATAATATGATTCAAAAATAAGTAATAGTCTGTTACGCGATGTTGATGATAGTGTGACTCAGATTATCTCATAAAACTAATTAGTCATCATCATCATCCCAGCGTTAATCCCAGTCGCATCCGAAGCCTTTTCAGCTTTTGGAGTCTGGGGTCCGCTTTACCAGTCCAACTGCTGAAATGGCTAAACTTCGACATTTTCCGTGAAGCGACTGCCGTCTGACCTCCACAACCCGAAGGCGACATCGAAGCATTGCAGTTAGACCAATTGTTGGACTTTTGAGGGCTCCCACAACCCGTAACGACTGCCACTAGATGTTTGTATGGCAACCGGGACCAACGGCTTAACGTGCTTTCCGAGGCACGACCAGACCAGTTCAAGTATTCATATTCATGCATACAAATACTTGCACTGTGCGGGGATCGAACCCGCGCCACCTTGCGCAGCGGCCGCGTCTGCTACCGCTACGCCACGGAGGCTGTCAAAATCAAAATGATAGTGTGATTCAGATTACAAAACTAATTAGTAGTAAATACTAATTAGTTTTATGAGACAATTTTACTGTGTTTTAAAACTTTACACGATACTATTACGATAACAGCGGTGAATGCAGCTGCGAATAAACAAATCGATTTCTGTGTTAAATTGATTCGATTGTGCGTTTCAGAATGTAGGTCAAACATTTCAACTTTTGTTTGATTCTTTCTGTGATATTGGTCGGATTGTATTGCCACTTTCTGGCTCCAATTGTTTCCATTTGGTCTCACTAGGCATCTATACTATATTTATAATAAAATACATGCGAAAGTGGCTCTGTTTATACAACGTGTAACATAAAGGGTATATACATAACAAAGGCATGGCATCTTTACATGATATCAAACGATATTGGAAGGGTTTTTTAATCCTAACTCTTTATGTTAGGAAGTTATGGGGAAAAACCTACCGCCTGTGATAGGCTACTATCATACTAGTCGCACAGAGATATTGAAGACATTTATCGGATTTTGGCAAGTAACGTGACGGGTAACGAGTAGTTATTAACGTATGTAGTGTGCTGCCACGTTTGTTATGATTTGATTTTAAGACGCTGTGAATAGCAAACTTTTAGGTATTTGAGGGGGTGAAGCAGACGAAGTGGGACACGACTAGCCCCGCCCACTGCGGGGCGCGGGGCGCTCCGCGCGAGTACATCGATGCGTGGGGTGAGGCGTCGTGCATCGAGAAATACGCACGTTCTATTAAATCTATACCAACCATTCTCTATTCCATCTACATTTAGAACCGTAATTTCACAACCAACCCCGAGGTACGGTTGGCTCTGTTCGTCACAGTCCCGGTTCGCATGAGACGAGCAGCAGGTTCGAATCCCACATCCGTTCACTTTACCTTGCGATTTTCGAATATGTATATTTTATACATATTTTCATTTTTTATTATTACTTTTGTTTTCTTTTTTATTTTTATAATGCGCTTTGTCCGTTCTGCTTAAATTTTTGTGTTATGTCCTTTTTTCATGAAACTGTTAGAAATATATCATTTCTAGAAATTACTATTTATAAACAGCTGTTTAGAGTAACTGTTAAAAAAAAAATGCATATTCGGATATTTAAAAAAATAAAAGATTTTTTCTTCAAAACTGCAACTCTTATCGAAGTCAGGTTTGTACGAGTGCTTAGAATAACACAACACAAAAAGATTGAAATAATGCAACCATGAATAATGCAACAAAATGAAATCTAAATTTACTGTTTTGAACTATTATCAAATCAACTGTTATTTTTATTGTTTTTCTTTTCTATTCCATCTACATTTAGAACCGTAATTTCACAGCCCAACACCGAGGTACGGTTGGCTCTGTTCGTCACAGTTCCGGTTCGCATTAGACGAGCACCAGGATCGAATCCGACTTTACCTTGCGATTTTCGAAAATGTGTACTTTATACATATTTTCATTTTTTATTATTTTTTTTGTTTTCTTTTTTATTTTTATAATGCGCTTTGTCCGTTCTGCTTAATTTTTTTGTGTTATGTCCTTTTTCCATGAAACTGTTAGAAATATATCATTTCTAGAAATTACTATTTATAAACAGCTGTTTAGAGTAACTGTTAAAAAAAATGCATATTCGGATATTTAAAAAAATAAAAGATTTTTTCTTCAAAACTGCTACTCTTATCGAAGTCGGGTTTGTACGAGTGCTTAGAATAACACAACACAAAAAGATTGAAATAATGCAACCATGAATAATGCAACAAAATGAAATCTAAATTTACTGTTTTGAAATATTATCAAATCAACTGTTATTT
The DNA here is from genome assembly GCA_017933935.1 of Sesamia nonagrioides. Taxonomy (NCBI): domain Eukaryota; kingdom Metazoa; phylum Arthropoda; class Insecta; order Lepidoptera; family Noctuidae; genus Sesamia; species Sesamia nonagrioides. The sequence goes on along the minus strand of JADWQK010000365.1, from coordinate 183,536 downwards.
TTATTGTTTTTCTTTTCTATTCCATCTACATTTAGAACCGTAATTTCACAGCCCAACACCGAGGTACGGTTGGCTCTGTTCGTCACAGTCCCGGTTCGCATTAGACGAGCACCAGGATCGAATCCCACTTTACCTTGCGATTTTCGAAAATGTACATTTTTTACATATTTTCATTTTTTATTATTACTTTTGTTTTCTTTTTTATTTTTATAATGCGCTTTGTCCGTTCTGCTTAAATTTTTTTGTGTTATGTCCTTTTTTCATGAAACTGTTAGAAATATATCATTTCTAGAAATTACTATTTATAAACAGCTGTTTAGAGTAACTGTTAAAAAAATGCATTTTCGGATATTTAAAAAAATAAAAGATTTCTTCTTCAAAACTGCAACTCTTATCGAAATCGGGTTTGTACGAGTGAAATAGATGGAGGCACTTGGAGGAGGCCTATACTATTTTGAACTATTATCAAATTAACTGTTATTTTTATTGTTTTTCTTTTTTTAAATTATATTATGAACTAAGAAATTCATGGTTAAATAAAGGCTTATTATTATTATTTATTATTAATTTCTAGAAATTTGTAGAAAGAAAATTATAACGAATTGATTTTAAATATTAGTTTGCATTATAATTATTACAAAAAGAATATATTTAAAAAGATGGAACAATTACCTACTACAAAAAATACAGAAAATCGGATAAATTAATAATAATTAAAAAAAAAAAAACAATTGCAAATAAGAAATCCAACAAAAAGCATACAACGTAAGGCTGGGGTTTGAACCCGAACACATACAGGTGAAGAAAAATGTGCCGCGAAAAAGTAAAAAGAATAATTACAGAAAAAATCAAATAAAATATCGGCAAAAATACTACAGTAAATTAAAAAGCATTTATTTCAATTAAAATCTACAAAAAGCATATAATGTAAACCTGGGGTTTGAACCCGGGCAAAAACGAAATATGATTATTCATCAACAAACAGACACGTAAATATAATTATTTTCTGTGCGGGGTAAAGCAAAAAGTGACATAGGTCCGACAAGCACCACGCCTCAGCGGTCACTGTCGCTAAGCATAGAAGTGAAAGAGAGGGCAATGGACGCCGCGATGGAGCGACGTTTCGTTCACGTTATTTATCATTAAATACATTATTTATTTTAGAATATCTTAGTTAAATCGATAAACAAAAACAATGGTTTCATTTACTATTATATTTTACATCGCTCTTCTCAATTTTATCAAGATTTGATGATTAATAATACAGTTACAACTGTTATAAATTCAATTTTAGGGGTTACTTTGGGATTTTTTCTATCGAGAAAATTAATTCCAAACGTGTTTTGAAAACAATGGTTTCCTGCTACATATAATCAAGATTAACATATAAATTTTTGGCTGCTCTGAAATGTATACATTTGGCTAAAAAATTGTTTTAAGAAGCCTATTTTTACTGAACACAGCGCCTTAAGAAACACACGAAAATTTGGTACCAATTTTTTGAGTATTTTGAGTTGAAACCCTTCCGATATCGTTTGATATCATCTAAAGATGCCATGCCCTTGGTATGTATATACCCTTTTTGTTACACGTTGTATATTACCTTTTATGTATTGTGACTGGCTTCAGCGTCTAGACAGATAGCGTAGCCTAGAAGTTAAGAATAATTATAAAAATCTAGCTGTTGCCCGCGACTCCGTCCGCGTGAACTTCAGTTTATAAGCACCTGTTAAAATAATGGGAGCAATATGTACGTCCGTGTTCGCTCCTATTTTCTCAACATTTTTTGTTACTGCTCTGCTCCTATTGGTCATACCGGGATGTTATATAGCCTATGTCCTTTCTCAGGCTCTAGACTATCTGTGTACTAAATTTCATTACAACCGGTTGAGTAGTTTTGGCGTGAATGCCGGACAGGCAGACAGACAGACAGAGATACTTTCGCATTTATAATATTAGTATGGATTATGAAGGAACCCAGACAACACAACAGTATGCCTAGTATGAATTTTCATTACGAGACTCGATCGTCGATATCGAGCGTGTTTGGCGCTCTCATTGGTTGAGAGTACTTAGAACCTTGAACCGGGCCAATCGATAAGTTAAACGCGCTTGATATCGACGATCGATTTTCGTAATGAAAACTCATACTAGGCCTACAGTACTTACGAATTATAGGGAATATTAAAAGAATTGATTATCAGACCGTTTAATCGATTATTGATATACAACAATTGCATAACAAACGCATACATACATAATTTGTGATACTTTACTCACTCATGGACTTGCATGTTAAGGTATATTCCGTGTAAACAAATTAAATTACCCATCAATCGTAATATGTTAGCATAATAATTATAGATAGTGGATGGACACGCGATTGGCAGCATTAAATAGCAGGGAAGAAGGTTCAATTCTCACAATGAAACGTGTAACTAAAAGGGAAATAAAAAAAGCGTGTTTAACTAAACTGTGACGTCATAAGAACCCATGTTACAGTCCACTGGACTAAAGGTAGAGTGTCAACGTAGATGAAGCTATACGAATAAGATCGCTAAAACGATGGATGCATGGATGGTGTTAGAAGCGGGAGTGGAAGGGAACAAGTTGACAGCGAATAGCCGTGTATAGAAGCGAAAGATATGCTGCGCCGACCACAACAATCTGGATTAGGGTAGGATGGTAATGATAAAAGGTAAGAAGTGGTCATGAATCTCAACATATACATATTATAAGGAGGTTGGCATGGGCAATGACGCGCTACCTGCTTATCATGGATTCTAAGTACGGACGACAGCAGGTCAACCTACTCGAAACTCAAAAAATCCCAAGCAACCTGGAGCTTTAATGCTTTATAGATAAAACTGAAAATGCAATAAAGAAATGTGACAGATTGTAGTAACTTTATGTGCTGTCATCTGTACACGATTAACCCTGGACAGAAATTGCTCGTCGGATATTAAAAAAACAGCTATTTCCTATTTTTTCTTCAGCCTATAGAGGTTCATTGCTGGACAAAGGCCTCCCCCAAGGCTTTCCACGATGACCGGTCTTGTGCTGCCCGCATCCATCGGCTTCCCGCGACCTTCACCAGGTCATCGGTAGACCTATTTCCTACTTACGCGTTCAAAATTTTATCGTGTAGTGAATCTGGTGGTGGCTCGATGCGATGGCACGACGACTTTGCATATTGTTTTTAGTATTGAACTTCTAAATTGTATCTGTATTGCGTCTTTACGGTCTATTAGCAACGATTGTGATGTACTCAACTTTATTGAGTGTATCGTAAATGTGGAATTTATTGAGCGTTAGATAAACATTGAGTTCGAATTGATTTGTTTTGATATAAAGGTATAATGAATGAATGATGTTATAATTATTCATGTTAATGATTTTGAACTCTTCGAAGGAGACGGAGAAATATTTCTGCTATCGTAATATTTACTTTCTTTGATTATTTTTCACTCGTTCTTGATGTAGATCGATGATTAAGAGTACTGAGATCGCCCATCTTTTCCGGTTTTACTTCACATTCACTTGTAGTAAAGGATAGAACACAAAGTGCTAAACTAAAGAACAAAATTTATAATCATCCAGAACTGGACATTAGAATCTATCTAAGGTCCAGTCCTGAATGACTATAAATTTCCTTCTTTAACCTTCAAACTATATTAGTTTAAATTTCCAATAATTAACGATTAAATTCTCCTTACTAAACGTGCAGCCTCGTCTGCTACTGATCACTTTCCTACCACATCAGTTGTCTTAATATTAGAAATGCTATCCCAATAATTCCAACCAGTTGATAACTATTATACATATGTTGTCAATCAGTCCATGACGCATCATGGACTGATGTCTCGTCCGATTTTGAACAATTTGTGTCAATTGTCTACAATATCCAGCGTGCAATAAATTCGCAAATTGGTACTGGCTTTGTTCTGTTCATTATATCCGATAAAACATCTGGGTTTATGACTTAGGCGTGTGGTTTTGTTTAGAGTTGACAAATAATGATTCGGATTCATGATTCATTACGTTTAGTCATCATCATCATCCCAGCGTTAATCCCAGTCGCATCCGCAGCCTTTTCAGCTTTGGAGTCTGGGGTCCGCTTTACCAGTCCAACTGCTGATATCGCTAAACTTCGACATTTTTCGTGAAGCGACTGCCGCCTGACCTCCACAACCCGAAGGCGACATCGAAGCATTGCAGTTAGACCAATTGTTGGATTTTTGAGGGCTCCAACAACCCGTAACGACTGCCATTAGATGTTCGTATGGCAACCGGGACCAACGGCTTAACGTGCTTTCCGAGGCACGACCAGACCAATGCAAATATTCATATTCATGCATACAAATACTTGCACTGTGCGGGGATCGAACCCGCGCCACCTTGCGCAGCGGCCGCGTCCGCTACCGCTACGCCACGGAGGCTGTCGATGATTCATTACGTTTAGTAAATGATAAAATTTAAAACTGCTTATTACAACATCGTGAGAGAACTGATATGCAAGTCCTAACGCCAAACATGAAAACACATGTCAAATCCGTCTACAGCCACCTCCTAACTGAGAGAAGAAGGATTCCCACCTGTGCGAACACTGTCCTGATAATATTTGTAGATGTTAAAGTCAAAAGTAATTTATTCAAATTAGGCTGGTAATCGAACTTCAATATTTCACAAAACATTCCCTCAATACCTACGGCTTTCGTCACTTCCTAGTGCTTTCGCTGCGAAGAAGAAGTGGCGGAACAAACTCCCCAGCAGCACAGCCGTCTTTTCATTTAAAAGCACATGTCTGTATACAATACTAGGTATTATTTACCAAATACCTGCTAGCCACGTCATGTATCAGCAAAGCAAAATAAATAAATAAAAAGTCATTAAAAATGCAAATTTAAGCAATTAACAAGTTTACTCGGTGGTAGGCCATAATATCGGGTGCCAACAGAAGTTACCACCCACCTGACAAGGTCTTGCCGCCTAGCGATTCGTCGTGTTCCGGCATGATGTCTGGTGAAGCCGTATGGAGGACGGGTCTGAGCAGTTGTGTTGCGATGTGTGCCGGGTACGATGCACCAAATATTGTTGTGTCGGAAGTTTGGTCGTGGAGAGACTCCAAATCAATCTCCCTCTGTCGCAGCATCGTGGTCGTGTCATTGCATCACCTCGCTCAACTGCCGTATTCCTTCCTATTCACTAAGCTTTTTAAACTAGCTTAATAAATTAGCGCGCTTTACCATCAATGATTGCATCACTGCTTACCATGAGGCGGGATTGCGGTCATGCACTAGTTTATAATTATTAAAAAAAAAACTTACATAAAAGCCTCCAGGCATAAAGGTCGTAAATTACCCTAGGTTGATAAAATGTCTGCTTTTTTCAGTCGTGCTAAGTATCAGAATTTTGATCCTCATCCTCCATCCTCATTACAAATATGTTGGGATCGACTTGTAGTCCCAGATGTGGCTGAATACCAGTTTATACTAAATTACAGTATCTGACCTCCACAACCAAATTACTAGGTAAGACATCGTATCCCCTGTCCTCATCCCAGAAATTTATGGAAGATGGCAGGTTACAACTTGTAAAATCCTTACCATCGTTGAATATCACAGGCTCGCACACGCACTTAACGGACAGACTACCGACACGTCTACTCTCACCTGTGGCTCTCGTAAGAATGACTGACGTGATGCGCTCGAGACAGTGCTGGTCTGTGACGAATGTTAAAACGCATACACCTCACAACTAACCTGCCATCTTCCATAAATTTCCCTTAGCTGTCATCTCATTATTCCCTTTCTTTGTATCCATACCTTCTCTCTCAATCCATTCACCCGAATTCCGGTCACCACCATTTGTTTTTCAATCACAAGACAAATAACCCGGACGTATCGGTCTCTTAAGGTTTAAAGCCGTGGGTACCGGTATAACAATGCGCACAACGGTACTACCCACTGTTAAAGATTCCCACGAAACGTCTTCAGTAATTACCAGCTATGCCGTATTATTGATCTGGTTGTTTTTTGAGTTTGTTTTAAAATAGTGGTATGAATGCAGCTAGCTGTGTTACGAAATGAGTTTTTTTTAATACAGACACACTTGTAATGTTTTAGATTAATCATCATAACATGATGCAATCTTTTTGTATCGGGTTCCTCAAGTGACAGCTTCAATGAAGCAAATGAGAAATTGTCTTTACTATATTGTACTTGACAGAACAATTTGCAATGACAGAGTACACTGCTTCATATTCTGTTGACTCGACTGAGATGGGCTTCGGCCAAGACCGGGAATGAAATCATATCTCGGGCAAGATTGAGAAAAGAAGAAGTGCTGTTATCTTTTTAATACAGTACTAACAGTTTAATAAAACAGTTTTAATAATCAAATTTAAATATTCTAACATAAAAAAATTAGTTCTGCGCTTTTACCCTTCAAAGAACTTCCCTGCTCATTTTACAATTGTCCAGCTTTGCTAAGTAGTTTTTCACTTACGCTGCTACTAGGCGGCGCAGATAAAAACTTATTTGCTATAGGCCTAAGCATCTTATAAGGTGATGAAAACCAATATTCAATAATATTATCATTTCTTTGTCTTGGCTGTCTAAGAAAGGTAATTAAAATCTCAGTCTTGACCGAGATATTCGGCTATAATTAGCCGAGAACCGAGACAAATTTCTCGTTTGTATTTGTAGCCGAGAATACTAAGACCGAGGACTCGGCTGAACCCTAGTTTACGATATTTTGCTGTCCCCTTTTGGAACACCCAAGTGTAAATGTTATTTTCTGTTTGCTGCAAATTTTTATAAAAAAATCATTTTAGCTTCTGAAAGAAGTCTAAAGTATAAGTAGACTTCTAAAGTTAAAATGAATTTATTATAAACACACACCTTTGCTTACTTTATGACGAGAATCTTTTTGTTTGTTCAACGTTAATCGAACCCAAATGTATAGAATCCTGGTCTCGTTCTAAATCATCATCATCATCCCAGCGTTAATCCCAGTCGCATCCGAAACCTTTTCAGCTTTGGAGTCTGGGGTCCACTTTACCAGTCCAACTGCTGATATGGCTAAACTTAGACATTTTCCGTGAAGCGACTGCCGTCTGACCTCCACAACCCGAAGGCGACATCGAAGCATTGCAGTTAGAGCAATTGTTGGATTTTTGAGGGCTCCAACAAAGAGCAATTGTTGGATTTTTGAGGGCTCCAACAACCCGTAACGACTGCCACTAGATGTTCGTATGGCAACCGGGACCAACGGCTTAACGTGCTTTCCGAGGCACGACCTGACCAGTGCATATATTCATATTCATGCATACAAATACTTGCTACTTGCACTGTGCGGGGATCGAACCCGCGTCACCTTGCGCAGCGGCCGCGTCGGCTACTGCTACGCCAGGGAGGCTGTCAAAATCGTTCTAAATATTCCACTGTATATCCCTGTTCCTTGTTCTATTGTCAGTAAACCCAATAACAACAGTAAACAAAATTATCAGCGGTATTCAAACTAACAAGACAAATATGTAGTTGTGTCCTCAATATTGTGACCGATGGCCGGAGTCGCGGTCCACAGTCGAGTGAGTATCCAAACTGATTCGTCAGTATTTATCTTTCATATAATCCTAGATAATGCGCCTTAGGAAATAGGGATTGAAGTTGAAATCAAAGTAACTTAAGTAGAAGATTTACTTTCACAAAGGTCCACTTTTGAGTCGATGGATGACTTTATGCAAGGTCTTAGCAGACGTACTGCTAGATCGCTCTTAGCGATAAGACCGCCCATTGTGTCACCCTTTGTAAAATCTTTATATTTATGTTCTGTAATCTATATGGTGTACATAACAGAGAGTATCCTATTCTATGCTGCTTTTTCGGCAATTTTGAGAAATTATCTGTACGATGACGCACTTTCAGTGCGTTGATTGGGTCACAATTTGGTTCAATGCTGCATTGCATGAAGTGTTTGACTTTGGTGTAGAACTAAATACCACCTTCGGAAGACGTTGGTAGTTCTGACTTCAGCTATTGTTAAGGGTTATGCAGAAGCAAGCCCGCGCCTGCGTATGTCAAAAGAGTAGATCGTAGTAGACCTTGTGTTCCACGCGCGCCTCAAAGAGATGTCGTGACAGGATCCACCAGTGCGTGGGTATCCACCAAGACTGATGCCTGGCAGGGCCGCAGGTAGTTCGAAAGTGGTACCTTACTACGTGCTTTTTATCTCGATATTCCCACGGGATCAGGAACTCCCGCATCCGTGGCAGTCTTCGTGTCCGAGACATAGCAGAAAAACTGCTGGGGAGGGTCTACACTAGTACGCCCACGTCATGCGAAAATGACATAATTTTTTTTTTCTTTTTTTTTTTTTTTTTGTTAATAATTATAAACTAGTACTTGACTGCAATCCCGCCTGATGGTAAGCAGTGATGCAATCGTTGAGTGTAAAGCGCACTAGTTTATTAAGCCTATTCACTTAAAAAACTTAGGAATAGGAAGGATGACGGCAGTTGAACGAGGTGATGCAATGTTAAACCCAAGACCAACACGACCAAACGATACTGCGCTAGAGGGAGATTGATCTGGAGACTCTCCACGACCAAATTCCCGAGACAACAACATTTGGCGCATCGTACCCGCCACACATCGCAACACAACTGCTCAGACCCGTCCTCCGTACGGCTTCACCAGACATTATGCCGGAACACGACGAATCGCTTGGCGGCAAGACTTTGTCTGGTGGGTGGTAACTTCCGCTGGCAGCCGATGTTATGGCCTACCACCGAAAACGAATGCCTTGCCATGGTACTTCCGCCGAGCCGGAACAAGAAAGGTAGACCAAAGAAATGCTGGCTTGACGTTGTAAGAGATGACATGCGTGCCAACAATCTCTTACCACAGGATGCTAAAGATCGCGCGAAATGGAGGAGAATGAGCAGGAAAGCGGACCCCAGAGTCCAACGCGAAGGCCGCGGATGCAACCGGGACTGAACGCTGGGATGATAATGATTCTTACGAAGTCGAAACTTCGCGGGTGAAACCGTGAGGCGCAGCTAGTTATAAATAAAGTTAAGCCTATTTGTCCTGTTTGACTTTAATATAAACCTAGTACCACTACCTTGGGAGTTAGTAACTAAGTAAGAACTTGTAAGTAAAGGGACTTAGCGAGCTTGAAATGTTTGCAAACAACTTAGTACTACAGGATTTACTCTGAAAGTTTCATTCCCTACATGTTTTTTTTTAATCGAAAGTTCTGCCATTAAGGCGTATTGAATGTTACAAAAAAGTATTTTTTGAAACCACACAAACTTTTCGTAATGTTAACAGCTGTTGTATGTACTACAACTGTATACAATGTACTAAAAATCTTTGTTCAATAGTTACAGGCAGTATTATTCATGGAGTGCCAAGTAAAATACTGGTTTTGGTTAGACTGGAAGCTGACCACAATATAATTGGAATAAGGCTAGGCAGATAATGATAAATCAATAAAAATACTATCTTTAAACTTGATAGTGGACATTTAAAAAAAACTGTTAGTGACTGCATTAAAAGCCATGAAGTTAAACTAAGATTACGATTATTTCTTTACCTTTCTTTAAACATATAATCAAGTGCTTTACCGCGATCCCGTCTGATGGTAAGTAGTGATGCAATCGTTGATGGTAAAGCGCACTAGTTTTAATGAGCCTATTCACTCTAGCCTTGAAGATACTTAAATAGTCATACGATAAGACCGCCGCAAGCAAGACCTAAAGCAAGTCATACTTTTTCAAAGAATCTGCCCGTACTTAAAGGGCAATGAATCCATTAGCTTAGCAGGTGGAAATAGCTTATTTCACCATAATTAATACCACACGTATCCTGTCACTACTTAGTTAACATAAATTTGTTCTTTTATACGTAAATACGTTCTTTTATAAGGACACGCGATGCTCGCAAAAGGTTCGGCTTTAAAAAGTAAATGTTACAATGATATGTTAATAGATCGTCTATATGTCAATAATAAAGGGTAACATTCGAATACCCAAAATGGCCTGGCGCTAAACTGCGCCCACGCGCCATTTTATTTGGTTTACGTGGGTAGAATTTTGAACGTGAGTTTTAAACGAAAATTTTCATTAGGTCAGTCATGCGTTGGCGTTTGACTCGCACAGACGTCTTTATATGGTCGAGAATCGATTGTATTTTTGGACGAAGATAATAATTTTAATTGTATTTTATTGAGCGGTTCTTCGTAAATGGAGCGTTGTTATTTCTTTTGGAACGTTTTTGGTGATTTATTTTGTAACGTTCGTTCAACGGTGTATTTCGATAACTGTATTCGTATTTATCACATTAGAAATAAATTCTTTTTGGAAGTCAACAGAGCAATCAATCGAAGAGAAGATAATAGTTTGTAGATTTCAAAATGAATCTAAACTAAACTCACATAAATTTCGTAGTTAGTCGTTTTAAATAATTGCCTTATTGTTCTTTCGACCTTAATAGGCCCACCGTGTATCGCGGTATAACAAAGTATGCCTGTCATAAACTCATTGCAGCTTCCAAGAGCTTCACCTTCAATAAAGCAATTCTGAAATTGCAAATTAAATCCCATAAAGTGTGTTTAATAAAATTTCTCACGTCTTAACAAAAGCACATGGTTTTTACGAAGCATCTAAAGAATTTGATCGTTCTCAGTAAACTGTCCTTGTACAAAACGTGATAGCACGCGTGTCTTATTGGGAACACAGCGTGACCGGGACACGGGATGAAGAAAAAAACGTTGTTTTTGCGGTACAAGTCTTGAGATGAAAGCGTGATAATCTGATTTGATAGAGGAACGTGATTTTTATGTAGAAACAGATAAATTGTTAGGTAAAATGGGAAAGGAGCAGCAGGAAGGGAGAGGTTAAGCTTTAGATGATTAAAAGGTTGATGAAGTACTACCCAATGAAACTTTTAATTACATTTTTATGTTCGCCTATACTTTTCTACTGCTCATCAAAAGGCTCTCAGGCATTCCATCCTTCCAGCCATTTGTTTCCAGAGCCGCCCCGATCGAACTTTAACATCCTACTTTTATGAAATAATGATAGACAACATTTTTTATTACTGGAATGTTTCTTGACCATAATCATGGAAAGTGATGGATAAGTTCTACAATGTAACGAGCGTGTCCATAGAATGAATGTTCTCTTTGCTTTCAATGCTCATGGGTTAAAGGTAGTGGGAACGCAGAACATGGGATCCCATCATGGAACTTTAAAAATTCTCCTTCACCACAGGTATCCTCTCATATAGAGAAGGATTGAGTGTAATCACCACGCTTGCTCAATGCGGGTTGGCGATTTCAGACTTAAAGTCAGGCTTTCTCAAGATGTTTTCCTTCACCTTGTGATCAGTCCGGTCAGGTGTCCAATATATACATAGTAAGTACATATAACTTAGAAAAGTTACATTGGTACTTGCCTGACCTGGAATCGAACCGAGTGTGCGGGTTCGATTCTTGAGAGGTTGGTGTTTTAACCACTAGGCCACCAAGTCGAGGAGGTTAAGCATAATCAGTATAATCAACCTATAATGTTAAGACTGCTAAGATACAGGCCTCTCGGTGAGAAAGGGTATCGTAATCCACCACAAAGGAGATTGATAAATCTACATGTCTCAGTGAAAAAAAAAACACAATCCGTTTAAAACTGAAAGAAATTTTGTAATGCCCAAGTCAATATCGCAATGATGTCAACACAATATTTCTTACTAATCAACTAAAACCTGAATAATAAATATACAGCTGATCACACTAACGTCATTCCAAAATCGACATGACAATAACATTGTTTCAAGGTGACAGATATTCAACCAATTGTTACAAATGTCCTAACTGATTGATTTGCCTGTCTGTCGCATAAGCTATCTATAGGCAACGGACTTATTTACTTTGGAAGCGTCAATGCTAAGATTCTCGGTTTAATACCAAGAATCTTAGCATTCATAATATAATAAGTTTAATGAACAAAACCATACATAGACAAAGTTTGCAGGTACATGCCAAGACTCAAAAAGTAACAATAGACACAAAAAGAGAGAAAAGAATAAAAGTAATTGTCTATAACAAAACAATAAATCCTGCCTAAATTAGGGAATACCTGCATCTTAGGAGGCAGTAATTCGTTGCGATGAGATCGAATTACTGTCTCCTAAGATAAGTTTGGTGTATGTTTGAATTATCTTGATTGGTGGGCAACTTTGTTCCTTCCACTCTTCCTCTCTTTTGTGCCACGCTTCCGTGGTCTGTGAGAGTCTCATCCAGGTCTTCCTTGGATCGGCTATCCACCCACCTGGCTATTGGTTTGTCAAGGCACTTCGTTCCTATTTAAATACAATTGGTATAATTCTTGGCTAAGGCCCAAGTTTTCCTTTTTGCAATTAGGTTTACACTAGCATGGTCTGTGGTTAGGTTGCAAGCCTTTCATGGTATATTTTTGATAGTTGCTATCAGTAGCGTTCTTTTCTCTTAATCAATTCTTGTCTTTATTTCTTTAAAATCCAAATTAACTGACAGAGTACCTTTCATAATACCTAGCACTGTTTTTTCTGCATTAAAACTTTTGTCGTCCAAATATGGCTGTGTTAAATAAAAGCCAATGATTTACTGGAGAATAGTAAACTGTTTATTGTTTTGCTGCCTACTTACACCTACATTGTCTTCACCCACAGATATTGTGTCGTCATCCTCCTTGATGCAAACACGAGCTCTCTACAATAAATTAACTCTTCTTGTGCAACGTCCATGTCACCTATCACTATGGATATTTTTTATTTCAATCTTTGCGGGAAGATTATGCTTCAATCACGTACTACAGTTCTATATGAAGCTGTAGTATATTTAAATTTTACAATTGTGTAAAAAATATACAGACGACACCACCAGACAAAGTCTTGCCGCCAAGGGATTCGTCGTGTTCCGGCATGATGTCTGGTGAAGCCGTACCAAGGACGGCTCTGAGTAGTTGTGTTGCGATGTGTGGGGGGTACGATGCGCCAAATGTTGTTGTGTCAGGAGTTTGGTCGTGGAGAGTCTCCAGATCAATCTCCGTCTAGCGCAGCATCGTTTGGTCGTGTTGGTCTTGGGTTTTATTGCATCACCTCGCTCAACTGCCGTCATCCTTCCTATTCCTAAGTTTTTTAAGTGAATAGGCTTAATAAACTAGTGCGCTTTACCATCAACGATTGCATCACTGCTTACCTTCAGGCGGGATTGCAGTCAAGCACTAGTTTACAATTATTTAAAAAAAAAGAACGTCAAGCTACTACAATCTGTCAAGTGTCTTTATTAGATTTTCAAATTTATCCCTAACGCATTAAGGCTCAAGGTTGATGGGGAATATTTGGCAGTTTGGGGTAGCTTGAGCTACTAAAACTTTGTCCTTTCCTTTGTCTTGTGTTTTTGTGATATTGTCCTAAAAAATCTATCTAGTTTTGCATAATTTATCACAGTTCGCGTGCCTTATTTTATCTTCTCCCATCAAAACTTTCAAAGTCATCATTTTGAAACTTGTACCAAACACAAATTCCGCTCCAATGCACCAGATAGAACACACTTCTGTTACGCTACAGATGGCGCAAGAAATAACCAAGCACCTTACTGTCACCTCCACCCTTTACGCCAAGAAATACAGCCTATATTCTTACAAACTATTTCCATAGCTTAGCTTTGTCGATGTCATTGTGACAACCACAGCATTTGCATTGAAATTCACTCTGAAACCTTGACGTTAAAGCCTGTATTCGTTTATCACATCTTCAGTTTTAAGTTTGTCAGTGTCATCCATTGTTAATCCAGGAAGGTGGTTTTCCGAACTCCTTTGTGAATTAGTTTCCAGTGCTCAGGAAACCTCTGTTTGGTTCGATTTAATTGAGAAAAAAGCTATTGATATTTCGTTCCGTATTGAAGGGACTGATAAATTGGAATGTTTATGCTCTGTTTACAGTCGAAATTAGAAAAAGAATCAAGCCTCGAGGACTTTTGCTTTGTTCTAAGGCTTGATTACTTGCTTTTTAACGGTAAAGGGAAGCAGAGTATGTGTTCTTTTTTTAAACTGGTTGTCAAATGGCTTAGCAGTGTATTATTAATCTGTGGTGATATCTGCTTACTGCATAGCTTATGAGTAATCGTGGCGTGTGAAAACTTTATGGTTTACGAATCACATTCAGGTTTATAATTTAATCGAACTTGATTAAGTATTAATAATTTTAAAAGTGTGAGCTATGTGACGTAGACTGTGGAAACGGATCTGGACATTCATATCTGCCTATTTTGTTCCAAACATTTTGAACAAACGATCCCTGTCTTCGAGGAGTGGGCGGTAGTCTATCACGAGGGCCTAATGCGTGTTATATCACTTGTCTTCGAATTTTTGGTTCTGGGAAATGCCGGTTTGCTTACGATGCTATAATATTCTCCACTATTTTGTGAGCAGCAATGATGATGAAAGATATTATACTTTTTTTTATGTAATTATAAACTAGTCCTTGACCGCAATCCTGCCTGATGGTCAGCTGTGATGCAATCGTTGATGGTAAAGCGCGCTAGTTTATTAAGAGCCTATTCCCTCTAGCCTAGAAGACAAATTGTAGTCAGACGGAAACACCGCCGCTGGCAAATTGATCCAGTCCCTTGATGTATGCGGTATAAAACTCTTCCTCCGGATCGTAGTGGTGTCAACAACGTAAGGGTGTCCATAGAAAGTTAAGTGCTTGTCCACTGTTCTCTCTGGCTTTTCGCCGTTTTAATTTCATTTCTTTGCTTTCTTTTGCTTCTCATGCAAATAAATTACTTATTCCGTAATCCTAAGAACGGAAACCGTGTTAGAGTCGTGTATATAAGATACCAGGGGTTCTTATTTTATATGAATCATGGAAACAGAACACGTCATTTCGTACATAATATAATTTGATAACGTAGTTACACCCCGCCCTTTCGAAATGCGTCATAAGTTCTCTATAGTTGACAATTTGGAATATGCAATCTGGATATTCTTGGTGATTCATTGTCATGCCAATATTCTCGTTATTGTTTTTTTTTCTTCCGCCCACGGGATATGTAAATTTTTGGCCCACTTTTGGTTTAATATTTGCCAGACTAATTAATATTGTCTGGCAGAGATTGTTGAGGCTACAGTTACTTATTATATTTTTCTTTTGTTTGATGTTGGATTTAAATATAATAATAATAAATAAGTTTATTGAACAAAAACATACATAGACAACGTTTGCAGGTAAAAAAAAAAAAACAATAGATACAAGAAGAGAGAAAAGAATAAAAGTAATTGTCTATGTAACAAAACAATGAATCCTGCCTCCTAAATTAGGGAACCTGTATCTTAGGAGGCAGTAATTCCGATGAGATCGGATTATTGCATACTAAGATAAGTTTGGTGTATATTTGAATTATCTTGATTGGTGGGCAACTTTGTTTCTTCCACTATTCCTCTCTTTTGTGCCACGCTTCCGTGGTCTGTGAGAGTCTCATCCAGGTCTTTCTTGGATCGGCGATTTTCTGAAGGTTATCCACTCACCTGGCTATTGGTTTGCCAAGGCACCTCGTTCGTATTTGAAACTAGGAACTAAACTTCCTAAACTAGGGAATATCTGTATCTTAGGAGACAATATAATTTGTAATTTTGACGAATAATAGAGATGTATGGATGAAAAAGACATGTTTCGTTGATTCCAAATAAATTGGGAAAGTATAGCAGAATCTAAATGATGTTGGGTTTGAATCTCTTCTTAAATCAAAATGCTTTCTTAGTAATCACTGTTTGATAATATCATTGTTTTCTGAGAGATTGTCGCAACAGGACAGATCGATTGTCTTCACAATTGTTGGGAATAATCGATGTCCTATAGAATTCTGTTTTGATGCTCATTAAAGTACAATCTAACTATAGCTACATTCTCATACGAGTATTAAAGGTCTGTGACTGAATATTAGCAGCAGTACGGGTTCATCGCTCAAGCTGCGGTTGATTCGTTCTTGGGTGGCCTTGTTTACATATTAAAACTCCTACGTGCCTCTAAAAGCACATTAAGCCGTTGGTCCAGCTTGTTTTATGGGGGTGAGATCCCTTTTATGGTATCGTATTACCCAGTGGAATCAGAAATAAGGAGATCCGCAGAAGAACGAGAGTCATCGACATAGCCTGAAGAATTGCAACATTCAACAGTGGCCCACAGCCACTTAGGCTGTGGGCCGGGCACACTGCCAGTAGGACCGATTCCTGACGGGGCAGGCCGTTCTCGAGTGGCGACCACGCACCGGAAGGCGCAGCGTGGGTAAGCCCCCGACAAGGTAGACTAACGACAATCAAGGTCGCGGGAAGCCGTTGAATGCGGGAGACGCACGCCCGGTCATCGTGGAGATCCTTGAGGGAGGCCATGTCCAGCAGTGGATGTCTTTCGGCTGAAATGATGATGATGATGATTACCCAGTGATTGGGTTGTGAAATTTTGATAGGCGGTCGCTTCATGTAAAATACTGTTATTCAGTTGGATCCGGTTAGACTAGCAGCTGACGCCAACATAGAAATAGGCAGATGATGAGATTTCTGATATTAGAAGTCTTTTTAATGATGATGACGCCAAGCGATTCCTCGTGTTCCGGCATGATGTCTGGTGAAGCCGTTCGTAAGACGAGTCTGAGCAGTTGTGTTACGATGTGTGCCGGGTACGATGCGCCAAATGTTGTTGTGTCGGAGTTTGGTCTCCAAATCAATCTCCCTCTGGCGCAGCATCGTTGGTCGTGATGTTGGGTTTCACATGACATCACCTCGCTCAACTGCCTTCTTCCTTCCTATTTACTCAGTTTTTTGAGTATAAGACTCTTAATAAATTAGCGTGCTTCACCATCATCGATTGCATCACTGCTTACCATCAGGCGGGATTGCGGTCAAGCACTAGTATATACTTAATAATAATAATAAAAAAAAATGTGCTGGATAAATTGCACGTTCTCTGAATAATTGCATTTTTCTCTTATTTTTACAATATTATCTGATCGTCTGTCTAAACGCAGCTCTCTAAGCCCCTTATCGATGCACCGATCGCTATGATGGTCCATAATTCACGTACATCTCATAATCGAAAGTAGTCACAGCTCATTAAATCTCACTTTCATACGCGTGCTCAATTTCGTGGCAGTATAATTAGTGATAATTATTTAATCATTGTTTATGCCTGTCGGTTTAATGACAGTCTCGTGCTCCACTTCTTTAAGAATATGTAATCAGTAGATTCAATGAAAAACGAGGAACCGCCTTTGAATCTGCTGCGTAGCTAGTGTAACGATCTTACTGATGAGACACATGCTTTATTTTCCACAATCTCGCCTGATGTTAAGCAGAGATGCAATCGTTGATGGTAAAGCGCTCTAGTTTATTAAGCCCATTTACTGAAAAAAAGAAAATTGAGTGAATAGGAAGGATGACGGCAGTTGAACGAGGTGATGCAATGTTAAAACCAACAACACGACCATGCTGCGCCAGAGGGATATTGATCTGGAGACCCTCCACGACCAAATTCCGACACAACAACATTTGGCGCACCATACCCGGCACACATCGCAACACAACTGCTCAGACCCGTCCTCTGTGCGGCTTCACCAGACATCGTGCCGGAACACGACGAATCGCTTAGCGGTAAGACTTTGTCTGGTGGGTGGTTCTGCCGGCAGCCGATGTTATGGCCTGCCACCGAGATTCTCTGTGGTTAGGAGCGACTTGAGACTCTACGGAAACCCACACAGGTCTAAGAGTAATTGCGAGTAAACATCCTTGACCATATCCAATTCAACAAGGCCTTCCTGCTTCTAATAACTTGATCTCGCAAAAACTGACCAGCTTCAGCCGTCACGACAGGATGCAGATCAGTTTTTATCTCCTCATAATACCTCGATGTGGCAGTAATAGAGTCACAATTATATGCCGGATGTGCGTACACACAGGAAGACGGCAATCTCGCTGCTCGCCCCCATTGGATGACAATTAGTCGTGCACTGACATGGTGACACTAGGGCCGGTGGCGAGAGATTTTGCTGATTTGTGTGTATTATTACATTTGTAAGCAATTTATGGCTTGCATTATAGAAATAGAATGCAGAATTCGACATGACTTTGATCTTATCTGAGGTCTTGTTGCTCTTCTCGTCATGTTGTGTCTTTCCTGCCTTAACTGAACAGAAACCTTATTTTGACAGTGACAGTTTATTTATGGTTAGCGTTTTCAAAAAGTAGATACTCTTTGTGTAGTTACTCTTTCTAGTGCAAACCGCTAGTAATGGCAGTAAAAAAATACCAATTCATCTGGATTTCGTTTCTAATAGACTTTGAAATCAGCGATTTTTTTTACGTTTCATCAAAGATTCCCTTTCAATCGATGATACCGCTACCCAACACCATCTAAGTCTAATTGTTATTAAGCCTATTATTAATTTCTCACCATGCATTCTAATTGGAATTTAGGACTCGCCAAATTGATGCTCACTCCGCCAATTCGTTCTACGAACCAATTTCTCTAAGATTGACTGATCTATACTAAGTAAAACTGAGACTGACAGTACTATCTTGCGTTGGTGAATAAAAGCAGGAAACTGACAATCCTCTGATCCCATTGACCGGTAATTAAAGAACGTTGACGTGTAATAAGCTTGCAAGTCACACGGTTCAAGGGACGTTGGGCTCAGGATGCGTCTAATGAGGGCAAACAGCTTGGAGTACCAGGCTGGCAGAAGTTGAAAGAGCACAATTAGATGGGTTGCTGTGATGAATTATTTTTGTTGCTACATTAGGTGGTGTTGTGATGGTTACTTTTAGGGTTTTGTAACCAGCGACTCCGCTGCCTCTCAACAGCCAGTGTCATATATACCGTGGTAGATTGACGGTTGAAATTTTCGTAGCTTCATAGCGGGTGTATTTTTTTAGCCGCTGTAACTAATCGATACTAAAACCAGAACTTGTTATTTTACTATTTTTTTTTTCTTGCGTCTCAGACATGTTTTATTGGGGTTTTTAATGCATTTTGTTGCAATTAAGTGTTTAATTGCAACAAAACGCGAACTAGTGCGCTTTACCATCAACGATTGCGTCACTGCTTACCATCAGGCAGGATTGCGGTCAAGCGCTGGTTTATAGTAGGTAAAAAAAAAAAATATTCATTCTAAATTAGGACCGCCATTACTGTTAAACTTATCAAAATAGAATTCCTTTGCTTGAAAAGTTAAGCACATTTTCAATATAACAATGAAAAACGTAGTATGTAATTACCTATATACTTACTGTATAAAATTATTCATATATTATATTATTTTTATAAATCCATACTAATAATAGAAATGCGAAAGTAATCTCTCTGTCTGTCTGTCTGTTACGCATTCCCGCTTAAACCACTCAACCGATTATGATGAAATTTGGCACAGACAATCTTTAGACCCTGAGAAAGGACATAGGCTACCTTTTATTTAAAAAAAAAAATGATATTCCCGAGGGAAATCTAAAAAGCGCGATGTAACCGAATTCCACGCGGCCGAAGCCGCGGGCGGAAAGCTAGTTATTATATAAAAGTGCATTTTCCCATGGGATTAGCCTGAAACCACCACGCCTTTGCTTTGTTTTCACGTACATTCTTCTAGAAGTGTAGGCCTAAAAATGATACAAGTATAATTAATATTTCGGACAAAAATTATGTGGATTTTTTGCTTCCATTTATTTCACATCTATCTAGGTTATCTTCAAAACGTTTCTAGGTTGTTACCGAACGAGCTCCTATCCATAACAGGCGACAATTGAATACGTCGCTTGTTTACTACTTAAACAATAGCGAGGTATCAGGTTTACTGACGTCAGACACCATTACAGGAATCTGTCGACATCTTCAATCTGTGGGAAGACGAAGTTAGATGCTGTGATTAATGTTTCAAGTTCTTATTAAGAGAATCTCTTGGATTTTGCGCTAATTTCGTGTATTTGGGACTACTACCAGTATACTTATTTCCTAATTAGCTTTTGCCCACGGCTTCGCCTGCATGAATGTCAGTAAATTTTTTTTACGAGAGCGTACTTCCGACAAAAAATCCTACTTCTCACCTGGTTGAGTAGTCTACATGTGTAGGTATTCCCGCCACACTGTTCCCAACCCACTGCAACTCCTGAAAGCCAGAATCAACAGTGGAGACCGCCAGAAAAACGCCGAGCAATGAAGCTCGACGAGTCCCGGAGAAATGTTTCAACTGTCTTGGGTCCCGCAACGAAATTAATCAGAAAAGAATAGCGGAGGAGTAAGAAAAAAGATATTTTTTCCACTTCCCTCCATAATAAGCAGGAGACAGAATAGAACTAGGCCAATCGGCACAAAGGGACATTATTGCAACTGGGAGAAGCCCAGATTGCCAAGCACCACGGAATAACATTTGATCAAGTTAATGGGTCCTAAGTAGGTATATGCTGTTACAATTGATTCCAATAATAGGTATGGCAAAAGCGCCTGAACGCACGGAAATTAGTTCTAGTTTCAACAAGGTCCGTATAATAAACAACTCCGGATGTAACTTGTACACTATCCAACATAATATTGCGTTCATTCTGCCAAAGAATACACTCCCACAAGATGTGATGTGCGGACTGTTCAAATTCACAGTTCGATGTAGAACACTGACACAAAGGCGAAGGAACAAGTTTAAAAGAATACAGTTTACTTTTAAAGTTGCCATGACCTGTGAGAAATTGGGCAACGCAGTGGTCAACCTCCAGCCATGTCTTAGCCAGCCGATCGCCAACGGATGGAAAGAACAGATGGAGGTGCCGGCCCTTGATGGAATTATCCCACCTACTTTGCCATTCGGATAAGAGGTCCTCCCAGACGTCAGTCTGAGGTTTAAATAATCTAGAAATTCTATTGAGGTCGCGTTGTGTAACAAAGTTAGTGTCCATGGCCTCCCCCCTCGCGGAGTAGTACATTGAAGCACGTCGCTGTACTTCAAGATCGACTGGAAGTACACCTGCCAGAACGGGTAAGGCTTCAGTACTGACCGTTCTATACGCCTTGCATAAAAACATCAATGCCAAACGTTGGCTTTGAAGCAGTTTACGTCGCGCCGCCCCTATGCTGGCCCTATCGGCCCAAACAGGTGCACCGTAGCACATACATCCTAAGTAGGTAGCTCCATATATAGTTTTTAAAGTTAGGAATGATAGACCCCAAGTTGCTTTGGATATTCTAGTTAGGGCATAAAAGTTCCTTTTAGCTTTTTCGCCAACTATTTTTATATGTTCGATAAATGAAAAATTCCTTTCTAAGACCATACCAAGGTAGCATACGGATTGCTGTTTTTTAACAGGAACGTTATTAAATTTAATAGTAGGCAATGATTTAAGATTACCTTTTAGTAGAAGTTGATAGGTTTTATGCGGCGCAAACGCTAGGCGGTTACGATCACCCCACTGAGATATTAGATTTAGGCAAGTATGGGCCAAGTTCTCAAGTCCGGCTCGGGTACTTGATTGAATGAGCAGTAGGCCATCGTCCGCGTAACCAGTAAGTGAACAGCCGCAAGGAAGCGGGATCGCGAGAAAATCATCAAAACCCAAATTCCATAAATAAGGACCGACAACTGAACCCTGAGGACATCCCATGGTTAGTGCTTTAGTACTAGAAAAATGACCGAGCTTAAGTACCGTGGAACCGTTTATAAAGTACGAGTAAACGAGATTATATATGTTTCTATAGCAACCGCGGTTTTTTAATTTTAACAACAACATAGGCCACCAAGCGTTATCAAAAGCCCCAGAAATATCCAAAAAGATACCAATCACGTACTTGTGTTCCGACTGGTTAACGGTTCTTCTGACAGAAAGCGCCGCGTCGACTGTTGATTTACCGATGGTGAAGCCATATTGATTACTATGAAATTTTGGACCGTTCGGTAGTAAACGTGGAACGATGAGGCGCTCAAGAAGTTTCCCCAAAGATGGTAGAAGCGTGATAGGCCGATATGACTTCGGATCATCCGGTGGTTTATCACCACCTTTGGGTGAAACCGCGTCGCCATTTACGAGGAAAAACGCCTTCAGCAATGCATCGGTTATATACAGTTAAGATGGCATCACCCGCTGATTTACACGCTTCTTTAATCATCCTATTAGATATTTTATCTTCCCCTGATGATTTGTTGACCGGTAGTTTTCTAACAATATTTATAAATTCGTCATTAGATGGTACGTCTGACATTGGTGATTCAGGTGGCACAGGAGCCCACGCTCGAATCTGTTGGTGGTAGTCGCTATCGTTAGCCGGTGAATCATCAGGGATAAGTGTATTAATTAGTACTTTTGTTGTTTCCTCTATGCCCGTGGTATGCTTATCATTGACCTTAATGTTTTGAACGTATGCAAGGTCGACCGATCTGTTAGCTTTAAATTCGTGATATAAGGGAGACCACGGACCCTCCCTGTCAAGTTTGTCAACAATTTTCCGCAACAAGTTACCCTTAGATTTTTCCACCGATGCTTTGTAGCGTGACTTGGCAACTCTAAAAGCATTTAAAGCGGACGTAAGAAGATCTCCAGTAATCTTTCGGCTCTTGAGTTTATTTAACTGTCTACGCGCTCTGCGATATCTTTTGCGCTGTTCAACTAAATAATCACTCCACCAGTCACATCTACGAATATTGGTCATAGATCCACGACCAATGGCGATGTCAGCACAGTAGGTAAAGGTTTCTGACATAATGTCAGCACTTTCTTCGGCTGACAGCCCGTCCCGAGTGAACTCCTTGGCGTGACACGCAAAAAGCGAGCCAAAAAATTCCCAGTTCGCACCTTTACATCTATATCTGAAATTACCAGGAATATGAGACGGACCCTGAATATAACCAGGAACAAATTCGTACACGATCAGGCGATGATCACTACAAGACGCGTCCGGTAGGACACGCCACCTATCCAAACGTACGTCGGCACTAGAAAGTGTGACGTCAATACAAGATTCGCCTATTTGGCTGCAAAAAGTAGGTGGTGCATCGGGGGTATTATGAATCGATAGGTTCATCTCAGCAATGAAATCCTCAACAGCGCAGCGTCGTTCGGTATCGGTTGCCCGAACCTTGCCATACCACAGAGACGATGACGCGTTGACATCCGCGCCAACGATCACTTTGCAGCCCGCGAGTGACCGCAAGACATGACGGAGATTATGTATATGAGGAGTAACAGGATCTGAATATTGAAAGTAACAGCTTACAACGAATACTTTAAAAGAAGCTGATGAGACTTCAGCAACCGCACAGTGTGGCGTCATGAGGTCACGTATAGACGTTACCGTAAAGTTAGAAGACCGCGCAACATAAATTCCGGCTCGCGCCCTACAATCCAGCTGCACTACCCTGTGACGTAAACTTGAGTTTTGATATTGTTCTTGAATGAGTACAAGGTCTAAGTTGTAGTCAATAATTAATTTATCTAACTCTGATGTCGCCACCTTATCGTTGTGAAGGTTTAATTGCCCTATGCTTAGACTATCCATCTTAATTAGTAATTAGTATGTAGGATAAGTTGTTCGAGTTTTAATTTATAGGTACCGCACTGTTCAGACCCGCAGCGATGGTCAAAAGGTTTTTTAAAACGTTTACACGCCGCGCAAACCGGGGTAAAATTTAAATCGTCCTTATGCGGACAAACATTGGTTTCGTGGGCCTCAGAACATATAGCGCAGGTTGGTGATTTATTAGCGCAATGCTTTTTCACGTGACCGAATTGCTGACAATACGCGCAACGAACTACCTCGATATCATCAACAAAACGGCACGTGTAGGTATGCTGAATTTTATCGTAGTCAAATTGAGTGTTGTTGGGATTTCCAAAATGAAAGCGATTGCTACTGATAGTGTGTTACATAGCTATCCCGCTGGTTTAAATAGCATATTAAATATTTCAGGTTTGTCTTTAGCGTAAACGAGATAATAAGAGCAACTTAACGACCTCCTATATAGATATGATTAGAGCAAGCCGTATGTCTAATGAAGAAGATATATAGAATGATAGAAGCAACATAAATATGTAACGAAGAAATGTAACCCAAATATTATGATTTTAAAAGAGTGTCCATGGAGTTTCTTGCACGTTCTTCTCCATAGAGATCTACGCTTTGGAACGTGCAATTTAGCTTCACTTTTCTTGGACTGACCGACATTGACTATTCAAAAGTACCAAGTGATGATTTATTTGAAATAATTACTTAAACAATTTTGATTTTGAAGCCTGTCAGGAAGTCGACATAGATCATTTTTAATACCTCTGTGCCTAAATTAAAGAAGGCTCCTTGCAATCACTTCCTCGACAAAATCACATTGCTCTTCCATTGTATACGATACAGCACCTATGCGAAAGTAACACTGTTACCTAGTACATCTTCTTCTCAGCCTATTGAAGCCCACTGCTGCACAAAGGCCTCCCCAAGACTTTCATTCCATTGGGGGAGCATTACCATAATCCCCACGCGTGGCAGGCGGGTTCAAAATCAAAATCAAAGCATTTATTTCAAATAAACCAGTTACAGGCACTTTTGAATTGTCAGTAGGTCGGTCAGTCAGTATGGTGAAGCTAGTCGCTAGTAGGTTGGGGATCGCAGTAAGTTGTTATTCCACAGGAGAAGCGCTGCTCCCGCTTCCCTGGTGAGTTTCCTTAGTCGCCTCTCTAGACACCCACCAGAGGATATGGGTTGGTACTATTGTAAGCCCGGTACCACACGGAACATGGTTCATTGTTATTCTATGTGTGAAAACTTATAATTGGCCATCATCATTTTGTAGACTACTCACTATTATGTCAGATTAGCTGTAAGTTATCTAAAAGGAATAAAATAAAATAACGCATGCCTCTGATGTTACCTAGTACTATTGCACGAGTATAGGCAGCGGTGAGTACTTTCCATAAATGAACCTGCTTTGATTTTGATAAGTTAACTAAATCTTTAGTACGTACATACGACGGCACATGAAGCTACTACAATCTGTCAAATTTATTTATTAGATTTACAACTTTATCGCTAAGGCATTAAGGCTTAAGTTTGATTTGAAATTTTTGGCAGTTTCGGGTAGCTGTACGTAGATTCACCCGTTCCATTATCATTAATGAATTTTTTGTACGAACTTGCTCCGAATTGTTTACAACTTCTAAGGTAACAGGTGCGTTTGATTTACGGAAGATACGCCGAAAAGCCAGTAATCATATTAAAAAGTTATAAGTACCAGCTTACAAAATGTTTCTGTGGAGTTTGGAGAGCCATTTCTTCTTTACGGCTTCATTAAGACACTGCGCCACAATGGATTACATGATTACCATAAGTCACAGAATAACCCTGTTTTTGTTGGTATGGGAAGTTATCAAATAATCTCTCCCGCTCTGGGCGGAGCGGAAGGGCGTGTCAGACTTTTACTGACTAAAACCCACATGATTACGATAAGTCACAGAATAAGCTTTTTCTCGGTGGTAGGCCATAACATCGGCTGCCGGCGGAAGTTACCACCCACCAGACAAAGTCTTGCCGCCAAGCGATTCGTCGTGTTCCGGCATGATGTCTGGTGAAGCCGTACGGAGGACGGGTCTGAGCAGTTGTGTTGCGATGTGTGGCGGGTACGATGCGCCAAATGTTGTTGTCTCGGGAATTTGGTCGTGGAGAGTCTCCAGATCAATCTCCCTCTAGCGCAGCATCGTTTGGTCGTGTTGGTCTTGGGTTTAACATTGCATCACCTCGCTCAACTGCCGTCATCCTTCCTATTCCTAAGTTTTTTAAGTGAATAGGCTTAATAAACTAGTGCGCTTTACACTCAACGATTTCATCACTGCTTACCATCAGGCGGGATTGCAGTCAAGCACTAATTTATAATCATTAAAAAAAAAAATAAGCCTTTTTTGTTTGGGATGGGAAATCATCAAATGACCTCTCCCGCTCTGAGCGGGCGTGTCAGACTTTTACTGACTAAACCCACCCTTGTTTCTTCACTTGCCTGTGCGCCAGAGCCACGGTTTCTTTCAACTCCATTCTGCTCATTATGCACAAACTCCTGCTCCTTTCAGGATATGAATGAAGTCAACAGGGCTGTCCAGTGCGAGTAATTGCGTAACACACTAAGGTCCGTATTACAGTTTCTCTACGTAGTTTTAAGTAAAGCAGCCTAAGCAGAGATCAATGCTTGAGTTTCGTTCTGTAATACGCACCTAAAAATAGGAATGGCTTTCATTTTGACTTTTCAACAACATTCATTGCGTTATTTATGTTATTGAGCAGATGCATTTTTCAAACATATGGAGTGATGGATTAGCAATATTCTTTAAAATGATTCAACATATGGAGCAACGGAACATGTTGCTAATACTAGGCCCAAAGGACTCTATTATTAAGACGCCATCGTCTGTCTGTCTGTCTGTCACCAGATTGTATCATCTCAGGAACCGTGATATAGCTATACAGTTGAAATTTTCACAGATTACTTATTTCAACAGATACAAAACAGAACTTTTTATTTTGTGTAGATAGCCGTTTGATTTAATTACTTAAATATGTCGAATTTTGACCTGACCTGACTTTTGAACTGATAAACCTGCGACTTACAAAGCCCAAGGTCCAATCCGCAATGAAATAAAAAACAAATAAAATTGAACAAGTGCTAGTCGGACCCGCGATCGAAGGGTTCCGTATCATACAAAAATAAAAAATCACAATGTTCATCTACAAAAATCACGTCTCTTGTATGGGAAAAATAGTAATATACTTAAAAATAAATAGGTATTTAAGCGGCTTAAATGTTTATTTTTATTTTAATTATTTATTTTGAAAGTGAATATACAACTAAATATTCTGTGAATATTTCAAGCATCTCCCTGTTGCAGTTCTTTGTGCTGAATAAATGTATTTTCTTCATTCTTTCTTTTCTTTCTTTAGCTATCACTGTTCACAGTCGCCTGGTGACAGACAGACTGACAGTCATCATCATCGTCAACCTTTTTATCGTCCCACTGCTGGGCACAAGTCTCCTCTTATACAGAGAAGGAATGAGCGTAATCACCACGCTTGCTCAATGCGAGTTGGCAATTTCAGACTTACAAGTCCAGGTTTACTCAAGATGTTTTCCTCCATCATTGGTGTCCAAGATATACTTAGAAAGTACATATAACTTACAAAAGTCACATTGGTACTTGTCTGACCTGGAATTGAACTCGCACACTCATACTTGGGAGGCTGGTATTTTAACCACTAGGCCACCACGACGTATTATGAGATGACGGGATCTATGTTTATGCTAGATGTATAGTGTGTCTTTAAGTCTGTGCTGAAGTGGAAAAAATATCTTTTTTCTTACTCCTCCGCTATTCTTTTCTGATTAATTTCGTTGCGGGACCCAAGACAGCGGAAACGTTTCTCCGGGACTCGTCGAGCTTCATTGCTCGGCGTTTTTCTGGCGGTCTCCACTGTTGATTCTGGCTTTCAGGAGTTGCAGTGGGTTGGGAACAGTGTGGCGGGTTTTGTCCTTTAAAGTCTGTGCTGAATAAATATATATTCTTTCTTTCCTTATTTTCTTTAGCGATTACTGTTCATAAGGTACAGCCTGGTGACAGACTGGCAGTGGAATGTTTGAAATAGGGTCCCGTTTATACTGTCCGCGTACGGAACCCTGCCAACAATCGCAAAACATTATAAATTGTAACTTTTGCGCCTCTGCTCTTATCTCTCGTTGCCACATCGACTTCCGCACACGATGTTCTGAATGTCCCTATTGCGATAACAATATAACATTTATTTACAATACTAGCTTAGCCCCGCGGCTTCACCCGCTTAAATTACGATCCGCGGGAATATCGGGATAAAAAGGAGCCTAAGTGTTATTCCTGAAGAATAGCGCCTCATAGTACTGGAATGTGTACCATGAACTGCAGGAATGACTGATGTATGTATACATATATGTGCATTGTGCATAACATTACACTCTTGAGGGTGGAATTTGAGCTTTCCTTCACTCTGCAGAGGAAGGGGGCAGAATTCGATAAGATAATGGATGAGTTAATCTTGACACCCTCCGTGACGTAGCTGTAGCGAATGCGACCGCTGCGCGAGGTGCGGGTTGGGTCCCGCGCAGTGCAAATATTTGTATGCGTGAATATTTGCACTGATCTGGTCGTGCTTCGGAAAGCACGTTAAGCCGTTGGTCCCGGTCGCCATACGAACATCTGATGGCAGTCGTTACGGGCTATTAGAGCCCTCAAAAGTCCAATAATTGGTCTAACTGCAATGCTTCGATATCGCCTTCGGGTTGTGGAGGTCAGACGGCAGGCGCTTCACGGAAAATATCAAAGTTTAGCCAAAATCAGCAGTTAGACACAGCGGACCCAAGACTCCAAAGCTGAAAAGCTTCGGATGCGACTGGGATTAACGCTGAGATGATGATGAACGACGATGAGTTAATCTGAGAGCTGAAGCTTGTTGAAATTTGATACATCAGCCAAGACATTTTCTTTCCTGGTGTTTTACCGCCCCTTTTGACGATCCAAATTATTTGACGTCTATCTCCTTAACCTAGAAATTTCTAACATAATATTTGAACAATTCATTATCACCTGACCGGGTAATCGGTGGCCTACTTGCCTTATCATCGGTAAACAAACAATTATTTTATCTACCATATAAAAAAACACTAATTACTCGACCACTTGTAACTTTTTGTTAATATCCTCATGAAGATTCTTAAGATAATTGGTTGGGTCGTTAACCTTGTTTGCTTAAGAAGTTTTGAACGAAACTGATTAGGAGGTAAAATCGTAAGATATTTAGAGTCATGATGAATTGGATGTCAAGTTTACTTATCGTCCATAGAAGAGGGACGGTCCTTCAACCAGACGGGTGTTGTTTTGACGGGCACTAGCCCGACGGTTGATGTCGGGGAGTTGCATGTATGCTAGTTGCACGGTGAACTCTGCTTGCGAGATGTAGGATTTGCGTGACGTCAGTAGGACGTGTTTTTCGCATGTGGCGTTGTAGATGCACAGGTGCATAATTGTAATAAACATGACCACGCGTGTTTACCTTTGAACTTCGAGCAACACAGGGAATCTCTGTCTCATCTGTACAAAGAAACAGATGGCGGTATGCAGATTTTGTTTTTTTGTTTTATTTTCCATGTTTGTGTGTCGTCATGACAAGCGTGCTTTTGTGTGCAGATGTAGTAGTAATTGCAATTGTGTGCTCGACTCCCCCCGCAAAATATGCCAGAACAATTTGTACGGAGAACAGACGGTAAGGCTATTTCCTTCCCTGTGTTGCTCGAAGCCTTTGAAGGCTTAGGCAGGAGTGTCCTTAGTATAGTTGGTCAGTTATATTTAAGGCTCATATACAACTTTATTTTTTTGCGAAACCCGAAACACGTGTCCATTATTTTTAAGTAAATAATTTTTATAATTTAATTATAATTTCAAAAAGACATCATAAAAGTCCACAAAGTTATGAGCTTGTTATCCTACCTGGTTGTTCCAAAAAAATATGGTCGACGCACGATCTACCGTCAGCTGTGTTGCGCGCTCGGTAACCACACTGCAACAATTCCTAAATGTATTTGAAAAAATAAATATATATATATATATATACACTTGTAACAAAAAGGGTATTTACATACCAAGGGCATGGCATCTTTAGATGATATCAACGATATCGGAAGGGTTTCAACTCAAAATAAAATACACAAAAAATTGGTACCAAATTTTCGGTTTCGTGTGTTTCTTAAAATAAAATCATAACAAACGTGGCAGCACACTACATACGTTAATAACTACTCGTTACCCGTCACATTACTTGCCAAAATCCGATAAATGTCTTCAATATCTCTGCGCGACTAGTATGATAGTAGCCTATCACAGGCGGTGTTTTTCCTCATAACTTCCTAACATAAAAAGATAGGATTAAAAAACCCTTCCAATATCGTTTGATATCATGTAAAGATGCCATGCCTTTGTTATGTATACACCCTTTATGTTACACGTTGTATAATGTGGTGTAAAAATGATTGGATTCAGTTGATTGATTGATTTAGAACAAACTCTATTCAGGTTTTGTATACATAAAAAATAACGTTGTAAAATGTCGTAATCTGGTAACCGTGCAACCATCGCTTTATTGTGTCCAGTTCAAAATGGATTTTTATTTCTCTTTACATGAATGTAATCAACCATGTATTATTTATGTAGGACTATTAGGGTTTTTTGTGAATCAGAGCGGGAAGTCCAGAACACCATATCCATTTCTGCCACCTAATTGTTTTAAGGATATATTTTATTTTTATTTATTTAATTCAAGCCACTAGGGCCCATAGCAAATACAATACAAACTATAACATACTCGTATGTTATGTATGTATGTAAAAGCGCGCGCACAAGCTTGTGCACTGTAAAAACTTATACAGGGTGTATCTGACATCGTAACGCAAACTTCGCGAAAAGGCTAGACCGCATACCACTAATAAAATTATGATAGTAATTTATGTCGTTAATGAACGGTTACAGAATTCACAGTGTTTCAAAAAAAGTGTCGGCTTGGCCTTTGAACGTTGCAAACGTGCCGCCGTGCGGGTTTGTAGGTATGACGTTGATCCCTGATGTGAACTCTATTAAATCAGCTGATAAGATAGTTTAGTTTTGTTTTCATTGCTCTTTTTTATGTACCTAATTAGCGAATTAATTATTTTTTACTTTAAAATCTAATTGTGTTATAAAAGTATAGCAATTATGAACAGTCTAAAGTAAAAAAAGCTACATAATTTTTTTTTTATCATGAAAAAGCCGACGAAAAATTCCACCACTAGAGGGTTCAGAATCATGTACTGGATCCATGGTACTCGTTTGTGCGTCGATGTCAGATACACCCTATAATGGATAGTTTATTTAACTCCGCGTTCAATAATAACCCTCTGTATAATTATAACAAGCATATATAGGAAAATAAAACTGATATACGTACGGAATTATTTCATAACATTACCTTATAATTTATATAGACCCGACAAGGTTTTAGGGTTCCGTATGCAAATGGTCGTCATTTTAGTTTTATTTATTTGCTAACCAATTGTATACACTGATATAAAGATATTCATCATCAACGAGCCCCCCTCCCCCCACCCCCCCACTACACCCACTGTTGCACATCAGTCTCCCTTGCCTTTGCTAATTTCCACGCTCCTCAGCCTCATTCACGGTTCACTCAGCCCATCGATTCTGTAAAACTATTACCGTGAAAATTTGGGTAAAGTGGGCTTGAGACTGCCTCTCAATTGCGCGGGTTCGATTCCAGGTCAGGCAAGTACCAATGTAACTTTTCTAAAGTTATAATATGTACTTTCTAAGTATATCTTGGACACCAATGACTGAAGGTGAAGGAAAACATCTTGAGGAAACCTGGACTTTAAGTCAGAAATCGCTAACCCGCATTGAGCATGCGTGGTGATTACGCTCAATCCTTCTCTGTATGAGAGGAGACCTGTGTCCAGGAGAGGGCCGATAAAAAAAAAGTTTGATGATGATGATGATGATGGGCTTAGAGAGCCGTCAATACACGCTCCCGTCACCTAAGTTTTTACGGTGAGATGGTTTCAAAATCAATTACAGTGTGATTTTAACAACTTATGTAGTCTACCCTTCTTATGTAAAGCGTGCCAAACGGGTCTCTCTTACTAAGGGTTCTGTTGTCCGTCCAGTTTTAAAGCCACTAGATCAAAATTCATTGCATTATATTTAACTGGACACTGCCCCCTAAGATACAGGCCTAGCCTCATTTAAGGGACAGGGATAAACCTATTGTACCTACCTATTTGTAATGCAGTTTTAATGTAGGTACATAAAAAATGAAAATTGATTTTTTTGTCCCAATAAATATTATTATTATTATTTATATCACGACCGTCAGTATATAAGCGGGGTACGAAACTTGTTTAAACAATTATAGTGTTGTTAAATTTTATCCGTACGGAGCCCTCCACGGGTCAAACAGTCTCGTACTTAGCCGGTATTGGTTTACCTGACGCAGAGCACATAAAACGTATTGAAATAAATCATTCATATTAATACTTAATCTTTCTAAGAATAAGTTCTCTTATCCATATAGAATCGGTGTATACAGAAATAACTCGAATAAAATGACGTGTCCAGAATTTGTCGAGTATTTTTTTTATGAGTCACTATGTTTTAGCGTACTGTAATTATGTTACTGTTAATATTAAGCTAAATATATTTTGATTGGGAATAAAAATACTTGTTTATCGATGTAGGATTTTACTGGTGTATAAATAGGAAAAATATTAAATAAATTTATTTTATTAAAATTATCGGCCTTTAAAGTAGCGGCCGCCTGCGGACTTCGTTTGCGTGGAGTAATAAGAAAAAATATACAGCATAATTTTTTTAAAATTATATTCTGGTCCTATTGGTCGCAGCGTGATGTTATTAGCCTAAAGCCTTTCTGGATTAATGGGCTATCCAACACCAAAAGATTTTTTTCAAATCGGACCAGTAGTTCGTGAGATTAGTGTCCAGACAAACAAACAAACTTCTTGGCTTTATATACTATATAGATTATGGTGTTTTAAAAACATGGCGTGGCAATCAAAACAAATGGTAAGTCGATGCAGCTTGGTTAGTTGACTCCAGAAACAATGGAGAACATGATAAAAATGGTACGAAAATTTTGACATAAATTTGGTAGCATTTATTCATTAACGATGATCAAAGAGTGACCCGCAAAAGTCAAAAATGTATGCTTACTAATTACTACCTAGTTTACTTTCAGCAATGTTTATGAATAAAAGGGGATAGGTACAGTGCAATGCCCCAAATAATTAATGAGTATCCATGCAAAGCACTCGTCACTGGCCTGTCGCAAACGAAACGTCTCAATAAAGACCAATTAACTCGGAGATTGAGTGCGCAACAAATCTTTGCCAATTAGGAGCACGAAACAATTTCATAAAACTGTTGCTAGTGTAATAAAACCTGCTGTCTTGTATGGATCAGAATGTTGGGCTGCGAAAGGGATGAATGAAAGGCAATTGCATGCAGCTGAGATGAGAATGCTAAGAGGGATGTGTGGTGTTACACGAATGGATAGAATAAGAAATGAGTACATAAGAGGAAGTCTGAAAGTGGCACCGGTAGCTGAAAAGTTGTGTGGAAAGCGGTTGTCATGGTACGGGCATGTGTTACGGAGAAATGAGGAGAATGTCGTGAGGAGAGTTTTAATTATGAATGTTGATGGCTATAAGAGTAGGGGAAGACCAAAGAAACGATGGATGGAATGTGTGAAGGATGATATGGCTAAGAAGGGGGTGACTGCCGAGATGGCTTCTGATAGGGATGTATGGAAGAAAAAGACATGTTGCGCCGACCCCAAATAAATTGGGATAAGGGCAGGAGAATGATGATGATGATGTTGCTAGTGTAATAAAAGACTTACTTTGCGACTTCGCGATTTAAAAGCCTCTTGTTTTATTTCGCTGTAGATATCTTCAGGTTTCTTCCTCCATCGTGGCCGTGGGGCGTGACAAAGGGGTACTACCGCGATGTTTCACTTTTACCTATGGCCGCAGGTCGGGGGTACAGGCCATCGTCATCATCAACATTTCAGCCGAAAGACGTCCACTGCTGGACATAGGCCTCCCCCAAGGAACTCCATGATGACCGGTCTTGCGACCTTCACCATGTCGTCGGTCCACCTTGTCGGGGGCCTACCCACGCTGCGTCTTCCGGTGCGTGGCCGCCACTCGAAAATACGGGAAATGTGCCCGGCCCACTGCCACTTAGTGTTGCAATTCTTCGGGCTATCTCGGTTACTCTCGTTCTTCTAGGTACGGATCTCCTCATTTCTGATTTGATCACGCAGTGATACTCCAAACATAGCCTTCTCCATAGCCATTTGAGTGACGTTGAGCTTTCTTATAAGTCCCATTGTTAGCGACCACGTCTCAATGCCATAAGTCAACACAGACTGATCGAAGACTTTTGTCTTGAGACACTTGGGTACAGGTGTCGCATACCTAAGTATTCACCGCACCCAATCAAAGTGGTGCCATTGCATTACCACCACAGGTAATGACGGCCATTATCATTTGACTAAACTATATTAGTCAGCAACACTAATGAAAGTTTAAAACAAATGCTAATTACAGGTTACCAACTGCTTGAAACATGAACATGATATAACTGTGTAATATGTTATATGTATGTATAATAATAATGACCCTAACGCTAAGAAAGTGAAAGTAAAATACTAATTATATTATTAATAACTATTACTAAGTTGAGTTTCAATCAATTGATGCACTTAGCTTTGAGAAAGTTGGAATTACATCTATTCAATTTCATATAATGATTTTAATGTGCATTAATACTAGGTTGGATCGTATGTTTTCTCCAGTTACTTACTGAAAGCCTTAACCAAGCTTTACCTTAATTTGCATGTCAAAGTGCGGTCTGTGAATCTCGTGATCACCAGTAGGTAAGATTATGTATATAATTGTCGACCTTAGAAACAGTAGGTCGTATGTATAAGGCCCTACGATCTATCATTTTAAAGATATTCTGGACCGCTACACCGGAAAAATATACAAATTAGAAATGTGAGTAGATTTCAGTGGTTTTTCGACAATTTACCATTGAAAATACCGTGCGAATATATTGCACGGGTCTCTTTATTGAAATGCAAAGACTTCTGTGGTAGGCTCAGAACTTCTTGTCGGTGACTCCACGCCGGCACAGTGCGGGTTGGTAGATATCACACACTGACTGACCGACCCTTTGAGAAATCAAAAGTACCTTTAAATATTTGAAACTAGCTTTCCGCCCGCGTGGAGTTCGGTTATATCGCGTTTTTTAGATTTCCCTCGGGAATATCATTTTTTTTTCGGGATAAAAGGTAGCCTATGTCCTTTCTCAGGCTCTAAAGGTTGTCTGTGCCAAATTTCATCAAAATCGGTTGAGAGGTTTAAGCAAGAAAGCGTAATAGACAGACAGAGTTTTTTCGCATTTATAATATTAGTATGGAAGTATGGATTTAAATTGCTTTGATCTTTCTTGATTCTGATTTGTCATCGAATTTTTCGACCTAGGATTTGCCGGTTTCTTCACGAAGCTTTCTTCACCATTTGTTAAGCAATTTGCCGTTGTCATGACATTAAATAAAAATAAAATAGTTTACTGACATGTTCTTTTTTTTAAGTTGAAACAATTTCAAGTAAATGGCCGTTCTCATGGTTTTTTAATGCTCCCACTGTATACGGTGCTTGAGTACTCATTGATACAGACATGGAACGTATAATATTACTACTTTCCCACCCTGTAACACTGCACTAGTTTTACAATAACCCACAAACGAAACAAAATCATCTCGTCACTAGACCATTAGATTTTCAACCCTATATTACAGGTAAACAGAGTCGTTAAAAACTGCAAATGTATCTCGGCAAAACATTTGATCGATCAATGTCCCTTCGATTGATTACTAAGATTTTTTCAACCCTTATTTTCTTAGTCGTAAGGTTGTAAATAGCTTTGTTTATCTGTTTACTTATCTGCCTACTATCGGATGTCAGTTAAAGATAACGGATGAGGTTCACTGCGCGGCAGTCAGCTTGATAACTGTGTCGCGTATTCGCGCGCCGCCGATCGTCGCGTGCGCACGTCTTCGGTATTGGCGGTTGTTTATTTCTAAATTCGAAAAATTAGTCACTTATAATTTGTGGAATACTTGTGTTGCGTAATTAACAATTGAGTGACGTGTTGTTTTAAAAATTACTGTGAATTTTAATTAGGTCATTTGATAAGTTTTTCTTCAAAATCATGTGACTGATGAAAACTGAGCTTTCAAACGAAATAGTGTTAAAAAACAAAGAATCTGCCAATAAAAATATTCCTTTTCTCTAACAGTGCCTGTGTTTCGACTGTGATAAACGAAAATTAAACATTCCAAAATGCGTCGACAGAAGATGAACATCGACCCGGATTTAGGTGACTTAGAAGAGATGCTAGCTCACGTCCAGACTCAACTGGAACACGAAATAGACTTGGAAAAAGAATCCAAGATGCCGTCTCTAATGAACATACAGGAGTCACCGAAAATGGTGAAAAGAACTTCGTCTTTCAATAGGACAGATACTTATGACCGTCGCCGAACCGCCCCAAAACCTCCACCCGGCAGAAGTGATTCGGGCAGTCGTTCCTTAAACGGTAACTTTGCCGAATACAGAAACGGCAGCAGTGAGGGCTATAAATCTGAAGAACAGCAATACTGCCAGCCAGAAATAAACGGCAAATTTAAAGGCTCTCAAACTAGTTTGAAGTCTGATGAAGGATCACAGAGTTCTTTGCAGTCTTTTCGCTCAGAACCTATTTCCAGACTTTCAGTGATGAGTTTGCAAGAGAAGAGGGGGTCCTACGCTTCTTTGAATGGACGGCATTCTAAGACTGCCACCCTGCCGAGGGGATATGGGTCCACGAAGGAGAAGAACTGGGAAGAATATTGGGCTTTGTAAGTATTTATTTCCTTTTTTTCCTGGGAGGCCTTTTAATATTAATTGAAAGCCATTTTTTTAAATTAAAAACGTTTAAAATCCAGTCGAATTTTTGAAAGATTTAGGACTGTATTACAGAACCTTAATCAAAATCTAAGCATTACTTAAAACTAGTTTCAACCAATCAAATAGCTTCAAACGAGATTTAAGTAAAAATTGAGTTTTGAGTTAGGTTCTGTAATACGAACATTAGATTAAGGTCTGACTGAACTACTTATATAAGAATTACGAGAATAGCCCCTCTGTTATCAATTATTATTGAGGGATTTTTTTTAAATAGTTCTTATTATTCCGTGAGTCCATTAATCACTACAGTTAACGATATGACAGCTTAGTAAGTCCTGATCAGGCCAGAAACGGTGCTAAACTCTTTTTTCGGCTTCAGTGCATTAACTATATTTATTATAATATTATTTTGTTATGGTGTTTGTCGAGCCATGAAAGCAGAACGCAACGGACTTTCGCTTTTATTTCTTATTATCATGATTAGGACAAGTATGGATACGCTTCAAGCTACGATTATATGGCAGTGCGTCTACTGATGAACATCGTAGTATCCATATCCGTACACCGTATCACACCGAACAGTGTATTCGCATTGATCCATGTATACTAATCTAGTATATCAACACTAGTAATAAATCTGAAGAGTGTACCGACGACAGCAGGCCAAGATACCCGAAACTGAGAAATATTCTTACTGGCTTTAGAGATAAAGTTGAAAATGTAATAAAGAAATCTGACAGATTGTAGTAGCTTGATGTGCTGTCGTCTGTGAAATGTAACGCGATAATCTCTGCATCATCCAATCTGCAGGGTAGTTGCGTTACACACTATCAGTAGCAATGGGTTTCATTTTTACAGTTCAACTACATTCATTGCATTATTTATCTTTGTTGAGCCAAAAAAAAAATTTCATTAATATGGAGGCAACGGATGAGCAATATGGCTTCAAGTTTATAATAATAGTGTGTTAAGCAATTCGAAAACTGTTTGAAACTTATTTTTTTTTGCATTTGGTAGCCTAATAATCGCTATAACATTCTTAGGAACAAAGAAAATAACAAAACGAACGCTAAGCAAAAACGAAGTAATAGCGCGGGCAGACAATGCGACGCCGTGGGTTGGTTTAGAGGAACGAGAAATTCCAAACTGAAGAAATCGCGGGCCTAACTTAGTTTATAATAATTACCCCGTTTCAAGATCATCGTCATCTCAGTGTTAATCCCACCCGCAACCGAAGCTTTTTCAGCTTTGGAGTCTGGGGTCCGCTTTACTAGTCTAACTGCTGATTTTGACTAAACTTCGACATTTTCCGTGAAGCGACTGCCGTCTGGCCTCCACAACCCGAAGGCGATATCGAAGCATTGCAGTTAGACCAATTGTTGGACTTTTGAGGGCACTAGCTACCCGTAACGACTGCCAATAGATGTTACCGGGATCAATGGTTTAACGTGCTTTCCGAGGCACGACCAGACCAGTGCAATTATTCATATCCATGCATACAAATATTTACCTTGCGCGGGGATCGAACCCGCGCCTCTTTGCTCAGCGGCCGCGTTCGTTACCGCTACGCCACGGAGGCTTTCAACCCCGTTTCATGGCAATAAAACAAATTCACCATCTCAATTCATTTAAGTAGATGATACAGTTTCATTGTTCTAGCAGCACGTGCACGCGACTAGACTGAAGCAGTCTTTGCTTACAAATGGCGCTTGGTGATGTAACAAAACACTGTCACTCGTATGCGCAGGCGCAGCCTCATTGAAACGTAACATCATCTGACTGCCAGTCAGATAGGGTGATTCAGATCGATAAGGTAGTATTTGTTGCTCTAGATAGATAACTTCTTATCTTGTTTGTGAAAACTTCACATGTTAAAAATAACTTTTTTGATATAATTTTGAAGGTTTTGCGTGAAACAAATTCCAACTATCACTGCCTTATTGCTCGGAAAATTTCTTTCCCTGGTCAACGTCTCAATACCTACCATTCCTCCGTCTTTCTTTTCTATCCTTCATAAATGAATCAAAGTTCTGTATTTTATCATATAAACTTGTTACCAAAACCTACTTCGTCGAATTTCCTGTCCCCGCTACCATATCAAATCAAATAATTTATTTGTGATACACGGTACATACATAAATGTATAACATGAACAAAATGAGTTCGTACTGAGATCAGTTCAATCCAATGGCCATACAAACATACAGTAAGTATAACAATTTCAATATTAATTTATATGTCACTCAAGACCACTTCGTTTTAGTGTGTTTCTGCGCTGTGACTGAGCGCATTCAAAAAGAAAAATGAAAAATAAAACCACTCCGCTTTAGATTTCACAGCACATCATCATCAACCTTTTTATCGTCCCACTACTGGGCACAGGTCTCCTCTCATACAGAGAAGGATTGAGCGTAATCACCACGCTTGCTCAATGCAGTTTGACGATTTTAGACTTATAAAGTCCAGGTTTCCCCAAGATGTTTTCCTTCACCTTCAGTCATTGGTGTCCAAAATATACACAGCACATATTTTTCTGAATATCTTGGCTTCCTTAGATATTGCTTCTAGAAAGAAAGCCTTTTTTTTCTCATATACGTTGATATAGGAGCTAACTTCTGGTTCCCTGATCCAATAAAAGTGTCATCATTAGTGATTGGAAATTATGGCGCTTACACCTAAACTTGAACAAACTACCGTCGAAAGAATAACATGTACATCATTTTATCCTTCAAAAATGACAACATACCTTGTTATACGCCATCTGGTGGTATTTTTTGAAATATTTTATAATTATAAACAAACCCTGTAGTGGCATACATAATATATTAACTACGTTTAGCGAAAGACATATCCATATTTTTCTTTCGTCAAATCAATGCCGGAATATCCCACCTCTAGTCATCATGCAGTAATATTACCTGCTTAATATAGAATAATCATTTTCGATATCTCTATTTCTAACCACAACCTCTCATCTTCTGCATCCACATCCAAATTATTAGTTTCTAATGCATCCATTAAACCGTTTAGAATTGTAACATTCACGATATACAGTCCATTATTATACATATGTATATCTCTTCTGACCCATATATTACGGACATTAATGTGCATTCACAGTAATCATACTTTCACTTTTCGCTTTGTATGCATCAAATGCAGCCGATTTCTATAGAGGTATCATCATTATAAACCTTTTTTCGTTCCACTGATGGGCACAGGTTTCCTCTTACACAGAGAAGGATTGAGCGTAATCCTTCCCTTATTCCCTTCCATATTCCTTCACCTTGTAATCAGTTATTAGTGTCCAATGTTACACTTAGAAAGTACATAAAGGGTGTATCTGACATGGACGCACAAACGAGTACCACGGATCCAGTACATGATTCTGAACTCCCCAGTGGTGGAATTTTACGTCGGCTTTTTCCCGATAAACAAAAAATATGCAGTTTTTTTCACTTTAGACTGTTTATAATTGCTATAGTTTTATAACCCAACAAGATTTTAAAGTAAAAATGAATTAATTCGTTAATTACACAAAAAAAGCGCAATGTGAACAAATACTAGAAAAACTATCCTATCAGCTGATTTAATAGAGTTCGCATCAGGGGTCAACGTCATACCTATAAAAACGCACGGCGGCACGCTTGCAACGTTCAAAGGCCGAGCCGACACTTTTTTTAAACACTGTTATTTCTGTAACTGCTCAGACATAAATGACTATCATAATTTTGCTACTGGCATGCCGTGTAGTCTTTTTGCGAAGTTTGCGTTACGATGTCAGATACATCCTGTATAACTTTAGAAAAGTTACACTGACCTGGAATCGAACCCGCACACTCATACTTGAGAGGCTGGTGTTTTAATATGCAACAAATGCAGCCGATTTGTATAGAGATAGGTATACAGTATTTAAAATAACACCAATATCGTTGTCAACCCCTTTTTTTTATTCTCAAAAGGTTGTAATACGCCCTCGAGGGTGTTTTTCTTCTTCTGAGATTTTTTTGGTAATTTTTATACTTGGACTAGAAAAAAGGTTTTGTTCTTTGAACGGAAACTTTTTTGTTTGGCAGGGGAATGACCTTTTCGCTAGCTGGTTTTGTCTGTGATTGTTTTTTTTATGGTTTGGAGATTTTAGGATAATTAGTTGGTTTTATCGTTCAGTTGTTTTCTGACGCTAAAAACACTTAACTTTAAAATTCTGATCTTTAAATAGCATTGAGTTACAAAAGGCTTACCCAAATTACGAAAAGGTTAGAGGTTTATGACGACGTAGTGATCACCACTGCTTAAGAAACGGTGAAGGAAAACATCCTGAGGAAACCGACATGTCCTAGAGCTAAAACAAGCAATATGTTAGTCGTGTTCCGGCATGATGTCTGGTGAAACCGTACGGAGAACGGGTCTGCGCAGTTGTGTTGCGATGTGTGCCGGGTACGATGCGCCAAATGTTGTTGTGTCGGGAGTTTGGTCGCGGAGTCTCCAGATCAATCTCCCTCGGACGCAGCATCGTTGGTCGTGTTGGTCTTGGGTTTAACATTGCATCACCTCGCTCAACTGCCGTCATCCTTCCTATTCCTAAGTTTTTTAAGTTAATAGGCTTAATAAACAAGTGCGCTTTACTTTCAACGATTGCATCACTGTTTACCATCAGGCGGGATTGCAGTGAAGCACTAGTTTCTAATTATTAAAAAAGAAACTTTTCAGCCTATAGAGGTCCACTGCTGGGCAAAGGCCTCTCCCAAGGCTTTCATTCCATTGGGGGGCATTGCCATAATCCCCACGCTTGGCAGGCCGGTTTGAGATCGCAG
Source organism: Sesamia nonagrioides (assembly GCA_017933935.1). Taxonomy (NCBI): domain Eukaryota; kingdom Metazoa; phylum Arthropoda; class Insecta; order Lepidoptera; family Noctuidae; genus Sesamia; species Sesamia nonagrioides. The sequence continues at coordinate 142,080 of JADWQK010000365.1, read as the reverse complement.
TAATTTGTTATTCCACTGGAGAAGCCCTCTTCCCTGGTGAGAGTTCCTTAAGTCGCCTCTTACGACTCCCACCAGAGGATATTGGTTGGAACTATTCTATCCCCGGTACCACACGAGCAATATGTTAGCATCAGCGTAATTATGAATATTTAATTAAAAAATCACGAACTCTTATCGTTAAGATATAGTGGTAGTAGTAGTTTTTTTTCTGGTTTGAAGGGACCTTCTTATATGTTCATATGAAAATAACATGGATGTTACCTAGGCTCTTTTAGTAAAATAAATAATTGCCGAACCGTTTCTCTAGGAATCCGTAGCTTTACGAGTCTTTAAGTCTTTCACACTGACGTTATTTTCTCAACTCCTTTTTCATTTATTTATTGACATTTATCATCCCGTCTAAATGACAGCTGAAGTTGGCATTTCCTGGCTAATCTGCCCCCCTCATCCGACCTTCAGATTCCGTGGGAATATGGACAGGTGTACCTTTAAGGTCATTGTCGGCACGTGCGAATGAAACAGGTTCGCAAAAGGGACGTCTATAGTGAAAATAATGAGTGGTTTTGATCAAGGGACAACTTTCTGGAAAAACCAACTAGAATAGAATACTCTTTATTATGTACACCATATAGATTACAGAAACCAAATATAAATATTTTACAAAGGGTGAAAATGACAATGGACGGTCTTATCGCTAAGAGCGATCTTTTACAGACATCTAGTTCAGTTAAATAGCATGTATGAATAGTTAGAACTTTTATTTTTTTTTATTAATTCAAAAGGCATATCGTTACAACTGGGACTTTATCACATGCAATAAAAAGAAAAATATAATTGTGAGAATAACTTCAATAGTGTTCAGTTGCCATGCAAGGATAGGAAGGAATATTTAGAAAATACTGTTTTCCATGAATGTGATGCAAGATCCTTAATGAAGAGGATACAGTCGTTTAAAACACGAACTAAGCAAGGATGTGAGGAGGAAATAATAAAAAAAGGCACTCACGAAAACATGATGGCGCGCACGCATTTGTTATTTTACTGTCCTGCAGAGCAATTGCGTAACACACAAGCGAGGTAGACCAAAGTACTGGCCTGACGTTGTAAGAGATGACATGCGTGCCAACAATCTCACACTACGGGATGCCAGAGATCGTGCGAAATGGAGGCGTATTAGCAGGAAAGCGGACCCTGGGCTCCAACGCAAAAGCCGCGGATGCAACCGGGATTATACGCTGAGATGATGATGATTAAAATTCAGTCGTAGTTTTTGTTAGGTCTTTTAGATTTGTGTTGGAAAGTTGCAGTTAGTGTACGATTTTTTTTAAATATCTGTTTCAAATTCAGTCTAGTCAGAATATAAGTAAAATTTAAGTCTTGATTAAATTACAAAGAGCACTTAGCAAGTGGTGTTTCCCTGTTATTGGTTGTGCAGTTAGATTTAAGATTCAATTATTTGTATCATGTATATATAATATGTAAAATGTCTGTTACAACTGTTGGTGAACCTTAATTAAATGAATAAAAAAAAAAAAATCTGTCAGTAATTGTTTAGCTCAACTTGGAACTTAAGGAGCTCAACGATTTGACGAACAATATCAAGGAAATGGACATTTGGGTGGTCGCATAAACTTTTGTCAACCTGCATTCTTGGTTCTTGTGTTACATGCCATATGTCAGGGCATTGGGAACTCAAACTGCCAAACCATCATTACTCACTAATGCGTTTGGCGTTGACAGTTTTTATACATGTTGTTACTGTCAATCGTTTGAAGATGACAGAGACTGAAAGATGTTTTAAAAATGTGTAGCTCTTAATGATTAGTGTTCTTTTTATATACCTAGTTAGTAGTTACACGGAAATGCTTGCTTTTATCCTAAACTCAATTACCGAAATATTTAGGTGGACTGAACATAAAAAGATCGGTTTTGTTAAGCTAATAAATTAATTTACGGTTAGTTCAAATTGGCTATCATGTTTTCGGTGTAAAGTTGCTTGTAATGTATTATGCTTATTGTAAAATTTTCAAAACTACTACACAGTATGCCTGTATTGTATCGTCTTTTCAACGTAACGTTTGACAGTGAACTGTCAAATCATGATGCTTTAATCACATCTTTGACCTTCTACTAATCACTCACAATTCTTCGATATTTCTCATCTCACAACTCAAACTCATTTATTGCGTTAATGGGTAGGTAATTGACATAATTCACATCGATAGACAAAATAGTTTGGCATCTCCATAATCCGCCTGAAGGCATGCAATTTTAATTGGCGTTTGTCTCTAATTACAATTGTACATAACTAATAATCACATAAATATAAATTCATTCAAAATAAATAAAAGAGGTCATAAAAATAATAAATGTCAAAAATATAGTCATGGACAAGTCAATTGAGAATTTATAAAAATGTCAAATAATAATTAATAATTAAAACAAGTCAATAAGTAAGTACAAAATACGATATGTCATTGTGTCGTTGTAAAAGCAACTAAGTAATCTCACTTTTCAATGCTTTGAAACATGCAATGAAAAGTGAGTTTGTTTCGTTTAGCCTTTAGCACATGTTGCATCATAGTTCAGATTCATATGCGGTGGTGTCGAGTTAACGCCACCTGTCGTTTGATTTATGGACTGTTAACGGTCTAGGGGTTGTTGCATCGTGTATCCGTACCGTTGTGCAGTCGCCTCGCTTTAGTATAGTTCCGAAATAAATTCACTTTGAATCGTGGCGCTGATAGATAGTGCTTTTTGACCAACAGCGCCACCAAGCGACCATTTGCTCCATGTTTGTCTTTACCTGTTGTATAATTTATGTTTCGCCGTGATAGTTAATTTTTCTAGTGTTGATGACGGTTAGATGGCGTTGCAATTTATTTGTGCCAGATAACTTTTTTTTTTCATGTTCTGGCACTCCACGGTTTGTATTAGCCAATGATGAGTAGCCAGATAGTTTTGATAGGGTGAATCAATAGGACGTATTTTACAGAAATTGTAATGTTATTTTCGGTTTATTGTTTTATTTTATGAGTAGAAAGTTTTAAAAACATAATAGGTTAATTTTTAGAATCATACCAAAAAAAAGAAAAAAGGACTTTTGATTTTACACATTTAAAGTATGTGTTTGTTGTCTTCGCTTCCAATAATAATCTTTTCTTTATATAGTAACCAACTGAATTTGTTTCGAGCATGAAATGATATGCTGATTTATTTCAGTGCTACCTGGTTGTGGGCGTAACAGAACTAACGGGAAATATACTGAATGCACTAGTTTTTCAGTTGCTAGTGTTTATTTAGTTCTCAGTATCTGCTGTAAGGCAGGATAGCTTTTGCCCTAACAGTTATTCTTTCTAGGGTTGATCAGATGGCGTTGTATTATTTACATTAATGGTGTTTGTTATGTAAAATGGGAAGCTTATTGACGTAGATAGGCTGGCATTTAAATTACGTCTTTCCCTGAATAAATGACAGTTTATACATACCTAATATTTTTCATGTTTTATGTAATAATAATAATATGTACTTTTATTATCCAAATGTCTGACAACATAAAGATCTGGAGAACAATTATAGTACATTACGATATTAGTGCGTAATGATGGTTATAACATGCGAGGCGGAATTTCAGCCCGAGCCGAAGGCGAGGGTGTAATTGAGCCGAGCATGTTATACCTAACCAATACGCACGTATATCGTACGACATTTTTTAACACACTTGCGAGGAAACAGAAAAAAAGATATTCAGAATACAAGTACAAAGAAAAGAAAATTTGAGAAAAATGGCTCGAGGTTTATTTTCTGCCGTAGCTGCGTGAAAATGTTGGCAAAGATGCTAGAGCATGCAGTCAAGTTTTTAAATTACCGAATAAACTGTTTTTTTTTTTACAAATACTCATTTAAATACAAACAAATACAAATTTGTTTATTTCAAATAGGACATCAGTTATTTTAAATAAACTCAATCTGTGAATGCACACTGTTGCTTCCCGCCATTAGTATTATTATTTGCCATTTCAAATATGGAACAGCGCGCTGCTCACTGGCTAGAGCCACGCGGCGGCGATCAGTTCCATAATTATTTGAAATGACAAATAATGCTGTTATGGAATTTGTATGGACTATAACTTAACTATTTGCTTTGATTGATTTGATTGTTGATGAACACACGCGTTTGTTATGGCCCGCTTTACATATTTAAAACCGGTGGGATTACATCAGCTTTACGAGCAAGGGTGTTAAAAAAGTACTTAATAACACTAGTTTAAAGAAACAAGTAAAGCACGGTCTAAACATTTTTTTTAAGCCCTGCCTCCTAAACTAGGAAGATCCTGTGCGTGGAGCCAGTGTCTTCGCATTAATCTAGTGGACAAACATTCATGAGCAATTGAGCATATTAGCAGAATTTGAACAAAATGTATGTGTATCACTGAATTAATTTAACTGGTTTAATTTTAATTTAGTTTTTGTTATGTCCAGTTGAAGATTGTGAGAAGTTACATGAATATGGGTGTCATTGACAAAGTGAACACTAATTCAATAGCGAAGCCTCCTGGGTGCAAAGCGTAAACTCTGAATAATTTATGAAGTGCAGGCGGCGCTATCTAACAAACATTTGCCTACCACGTGCTTGTAGTCTCCTGTGGTTTACTGGAACGTTGCCCATAAGGCGTTCCAATAAGTTTCTACGTGGTCTCCATATGATGAGACCAAGATTATGTATTTAGCTATGACTTTAAAAGAAACTGTGACCTCTAAGTGTAGAAAACGAAGAACTCGTCTAGTTTTTAAATTTTAATTTATCATGTAATAACCAACAAGGCTCCCAACAAGGTAGATCGATGACCTGGTGAAGGTCGCGTGAAGCCGATGAATGTGGGCAGCACAAGACCGGTCATCGTGGAAAGCCTAGGGGGAGGTCTGTGTCCAGCAGTGGACAACTATAGGCTGATGAAGAAGAGAACCGTAGGAGATGTTTAGTATACTTTTACGAGGACATCGGCAACAACCAGGGCTTCTACTAGGGCTGAATCTTCCGAGGTTTAGTATAATCTTTTCTTTTAAAGATCGTCTCCGCTAAGAGGAGATGACGCTTTCTTTCTTCTTATTGGTGTTTTTGAAAATGCATTCTGCAAAGCTTAAAGATTTCCAAAAAAAAGAACTTGAAAGAAGTTGAATGCTGCTGATCGATTCTGTAAAATCTGACCTTGATCTGAGCTCAGTGTGTTCTGTTAATATTGTCCCTGGTCTCTCTCATATTAGTCCTAGTATCATCAGTTGGAATTACAGCTTACTTCACCGAAGTTTTTACGATGAGATGGTGATAGAATTGTATTGCAGCAGTTTTTGGAATAAAGCCAATAAATCCTTAAAATCCATTACAACAGTAGAGAAAATATTGGATTCAAGTATCCTAAGCTACAGGTGGTTTAGTCGTATCGCCTTATGTTCTTCAGCAACTGGAAAGTGTAACTTTTTTGCTATATGTCATGAAATGTTTTCTTTCTCTAAATTATAATTGAAAGCCTCGAATGGAAAAGCCAACATTAAATCAACCCCACCACCTCGAATTAAAATGAATGCTCTCTTTAATAAACAAGCAAACTGAATATTGATCCACCCTGTAATAATAGGCCTTGCTGCAGTGACGCCGAACGAAAATTTCGAGAACTAACCACCCAGCCCAGGCATCCGGGCTAGCTGCATGCCTTGTTACTATAAATAAACTAAAACGAGATACCTGAGTTCCCCCTTGCATTAAATCAATCATACCATGCATGCGCGTTACGTCTATCTTCAGTCGAGCCTCCACCGAGCTGCAAGCCCTATCAATAGTGTCCAGGGTATTCGCAATAAACGGTTGTGCCCTATAATAAAAATTCTAAAATGGCTTTCAAAGTACAAAACTTCACCTGTGATCATTTATAACGTGTAAGTGAATTGTGAATTGTTTTGTGATTTTGTTGCTGCGTTTCGTTTTGGTTTTTAATATGGTGTTTCTTTTTTTTATGGATTGGACAGGTTTTTTTTTGTGCCTCCTGATTTCGATTTTGGTTTTGTCTCGGTTTTGGAAGTGACTACGTCTGAATTTTGTAAGTAAATATCGTTAATTCGAAATCTTTTTTTTTTAGATTTTAAGCTTTAATTTTTAAAAGAAACATACTGAAATTTGATCGGTATTTTTTTTTAAATCTGCTTTCCTAATTAACAGACTAATTTATTAAATACGAGTAATGCGTTCTTAAAACGTTTGTTGCACCTGTGTTTTCTTTTGAGTAGCGAACGGCCAAGCTTAAACTTAGCAGATAAATCATAGAAGGTAGGCGCCAAGTGATACTACAAATATTCAGGACTTTTTAGAAAAATCTTAATACTTCGAGTATTCCTCGAAGTATTAAGATTCGCTCTAAAACAAACACGATTATTCACAATACAAAATGGCCAAGTCGCGCTCAGCCGCGGTCTTTTTCGAGATGTCGAAAACTTAGTAGGGGAATTCGCAATGGCGTTGAGTTGGCAAGCGGTTTTAGTAGGCGCAAAATTATTCTTTCGGCGCTTTGGATTTTCGAACTGGGTTCTGTCAGATTTATGCGAATCTCGGGTATTAATATGGGTGGAAAGTAGCTTTATTAGATAATGCATTTAATCAGTGAAACACTTCAAGAAACAACTGGGCAGTAGCCCAGTTGTTTCTTGAAGTGTTTTCTTTGTTAGTGAAAAAGTGTTGATTTTTTCAGGAAATGCAATGATGTGATGCTTTTGTGTATTAAATGATACACAGTTTATGTATTGATTACTATTCCGGGAACTGGAAAGTGGGGTGGCATAGAATGGCCGGAATGGCTTGTTACAGCTACCAGCTCATCTACGCATGTGCTTGTAAATCTGGGGCTCAATCGAACGAGTCTAGGCTTCGGTGCAGACCAACTTTTAGTCTGGCTGTGATCAGACGTGATTATTTTATAACAGTTCCGTGGTGTACTTAAGTTATTACTGATTATGTCATACCGGGTGTCCAACTGCTTTGAATATCGTAAAGAACTGAGACTGATACGATTATATTTATTCACTAGTACTAATGTATTCGTTTTACTCATTATTTATGTTGAGTGCAATGTTTAGTGAAGTGATTATTGATTAAGTGGTGTGTTAGTGTGTTGTCTTCATGATTTAAACGAGCGTAGTTTCATTTTGATCTAAATATTAAAGAAAATTCTTTTTTTTATATAACGCATTCAACTCAAGGAAGAGGGGGGTGTGGGGTGGGGTTATTTCATACCTGCGAATTTTAACAAAATATGGCGTGCGCCTATATTGCGCATGACCAAAATTTGCTCGGGCTCGACCCAGTTAAGATTGGTAATGCAGGGAGAGCAGTGGGTATTTGGATGTAATGGAGTAGTGAGTGCGTCTTTGCAGTGGATAGATATTATTATTAGCAATATGTTACGATCGGTTAAGTTGAGTGATTGTTAGACAATTTAAATTATGCTCGTGCTATAATTGTGGTATAAGAATATCTTTATGCAAGTGACAATGCCATGCAAGTTTGTTGTTTGATATGCGAAATTCAGCTGCTGCGATAAAAATGCGATTCCATTTTGTCTGTGCCAATGCAAGAAAATTTTAAATTGCGGGGCGAAATTTGAATCAAGCAAAGAAAGTTAATTTTAAATCCGATTCGTCGAAGCTCGACGATTCAAAACTGCGAATAAAGACACAAGGGAATTCAATGCGTTGTGAAGGGTTTGTGGCAGTTCCAAATGGTTTACATGGTTCGAGCGCCGCCTAAGACTGTAATTTAAAAAGATAGACACCAAAGTGAAAAAAAAAACCTTTAAAAGATTTGGCACAATTTCAAAATAGCAGTGAATGCGAAGCAACAAAAATACGAAGTTTGCAAGCAACTAAAAACTTTTCGTATACTTTGCGAAAAAAATAAAATGACTGATCAGATTAGGCCACCTCATCCAGTCAGGATCGGGTGGGTTAGGCGCAAGCAATACCGCGTGGAGCCTGTAGTGACCTTTCATAAGTTTTATGAAAATGAATATTATAAATTGAATCAAAACAGATAAAAAACATGAAAAAGAGAAGAATAATATATCATAATAAACATGAATTTGATGCAGTTAATATATTCTGGTGTTTGGGGAAAAAAAACCTACAAAATAATCTACCTCTGGAAATGTATGTGGCGGTCAGTATATATTTTTACTGTTTCAGTAATTAACAGATTCTTCAGGACTCCATTTTTTTTTTACTTAATACGTTGAGCGCCAGCAAGGTTCATTATAAACCACAACTGCATATTCTACGCATTCATATTTTAATTGCGTCTGCTTATTTATTTATTCTTTTGCACATGAATTGTACAGAGGCGGACTTAATGCCTTAGGAATTCTCTACCAGTCAACCACAGGTGGTGAAGACAGGTCAGCTTACCGTGATTTTCTAATTCAAAGCAATGTTTTATTTTTCCAGTTGATTTTCAAAACTGCGAAACGGTCCGGCGTTTGATTTCTCTTGAACACGGTATGGTTATGGTACTTTACGGGTAGGACGCATCAGTTCAGTTCTTTTGATTCAATCTAATAATAGTTAACTGATTGCAGCGCGAGTACCGCCCAAGTCTAGATTTCCGGGAAACAGTAACGATGGAAAAGGGCGTGGGCGTACTTACTGCTCTGGAATAGGGGGGTGGGTCATGCGCGCGCATGCGAACTGAAGGTTTCTTTGTTCTCCTACTTCCTATGCTGATTCAAAATGTCGGCTGAGTGCTTCGAAATAACAGCCGCCACCTAGAGTCTCGATTTTATTGCGCAACTGAAGTAAATATTTCACTGTGCGGACTGATGCAGAATGCCTGCATTCATTTTGAATTCCACATTCGAAGCTATTTAAATGCTTGAGTGGAGTACTATGACGGTGGACGCCATTTTGATGCGTCATGTAGACAAACTTGAGCCGCATCAAAATGGCGGTCGCGCACCTTGGCATCTGGTTCCAGATGCGCGCGCATCGAAATTGGGTGTTCTTTGTTCGAACTAGGGTGTTGAGCGTGTCGGCCCAGGCGACTGCCACTTCAACCCGGATCGTTGAAGCTGGTAGTCATTTGAGATAGTAATTTGAGAAAAAAAAGTCTGCAATGTCGCATATTGTGGAAAATACCATAATTTTTTTAATATCCCTTTATATATATGTGTATATTTTGGATCCACTAAATCCGTTTTCCGTGAAATTCAGACATGCCATGGAAAATATCTTTGAACGTGTTATTATTTATTTTTACCTGCCGATACTTTTATTGAATTTCTTAATAAATATTTGCCGTTTTATGTGAATGTTTTAAGCTACTCAAAATGGTATTTAATAAGTACCCTAAGTTATTTCAACAACTAAACGTATTCATGAACAATAAAATTTTTACATCTGAGGTCACGGTTCATCTATTTCCGGAATACAAAATGACTGGTGCAGTGCTTCGTGAACGTGGCAACGGGATTTTTCTGCACGTCTACCCGTGAGTGAATATTTTTATGGTCTGGTCCGCTATCTAGCTTCTGTCGACTTCGAAACTGCAGATTTTCAGAGTCTCCCCAAGTCACCAGAGAAATCTCTTTGTTCATTTAGTGATAGGTGGCGCTGTCTTCGGTTGTGGGGGACAGCGTGACGGGCAGCGAGGTAGCTGTAGAGTTGTGGAGTTCCGTGGGAGGGCGAGGTTCGATCGATACAATTTCTGCAGCTCCTGCTCCCTTTTTCCCGCTCCGCTCATCGCTGCCGATGAAAACCCGACAAGGACTGCCATTTGAGAACTTATCCAAAGTATCGCAAACATTTCTAAATGACAAAATTTTTAGTCATTTCAAAATGGCGAGGATCTGGTGCATATCCATTCAAGCCTGCCTCTGTTTTTAGTCCGTTATGGGGATAGAGTCTATCCTAAAACCCAATAACAGACAGTCGGACCATCCGTCACAACTGTACGGTCCATCTGTCAAAGTTGACCTACGGCTTATACAAGCTAATGGTCACCTTTGAGATATACAATATGTTAAGAAAACCCTGTCCGACCCGTGAAGGTATTGTTAGGTATCGATAACTGATTCTACTAATGCCTGCAAAACCTAGCTAAACTTAAAAAAATACCCCCTAAAAAATAAATAACTTAAATAAAATAAATAGGTAATTTCATGGCAACACAGGCACAGGTCATGACCGCAGTTGACCTCATGCTTGTAGGTATAGGTAGCTTGTCCACGTTTATCGACTCTCGAAAGAAACAACGATACTTAGGCAGCTCGAGAAAAGAACTTTTTTAAGTAGGAAGGTCGTCTGACTCTCCGAATGTATCATTTCATTGGATTTCAAGTGGTGTCAAATCCGCGCTGGCCACAGTTGGCCCCTACCAATCCACTGCTCGCCGAACTGATAATGGACAATAATGATAATGTACTCACGTACAGGTCGGCAAAAATATCGTGAGGCACCGTCATGCTGGAACCCTCGTGCATTGACCGATAAGTACCCACTTCCAAATCGTCTAACACCTGATCACAACACAGCTAATTGCAGTTACTACCTCCATCAGCATGTTACATTACTCTACGTTAGAAAACGACATGATCACACAATACACGAATAGTCTACACCAGCAATGTTTACGCGCAACTAATAATTTAAAGTAAAAATTATTTTTATTTTATAAAAATAGGTACCTACGCGGCTGGCCTGGCGGCATGCTTTGGTAGAGATGTGTAAGTAATCAAAATATTGTTTTTTTTATCGATTGATACTCGTCTATTTTTGGTATCGATTTAGTATTGTAGTTTCTCATTCTTATTCTCGATTCAACATCGCATGGAATTGATTAGAACTTTTACAAAACTCAAATTAGCGAGGTATACTGCTGTAAATGAAAACCATGCCAAAGTTTTAATTTCAGTTTCTGTCTTAATATCGATGATATTGACCGATAAAATATTTGTAAAACTTTACTAAAATTGTGTTTCATAAGTCTTTCTCGTTTCTGTTTACTAATACTTGTGTTATAATAATGTTATTAGTAATTAATCGATAAACAAACAAAAGTACTTTTACCATTGGGTAATCTGTGTTTTTACAACAAATCATTCAACCAGATACAAGTTTCGATTAATAGCGATAAAAAAACGTTATTACGCATCCCTGGTTTCACCTACTTTTTTCTTTAAGGACACCGACAAGCTTGCTGCGCGCCGGCATCAGAAACGGGGCCGCCAAATATTGAACATAAATTTATACATTTAATATCCAACAATAAATCAAACGATGATACCGCCGAAAATGGTGTTATCACATTTTAAAAATTTACCTAATTTTGGGGTAGTTCGCGGGAAAAAAAGATAATTTCAAAATTCACTAGTATTGTTACTATGATGATTATGTAAAATTTCATATTTTATTTGGCCATGTGTTTACCTAACCTTTATTATCCTTACGGGTCAGACAGGGTTTTCTTAACATATTGTATGTATGTATTTAAAAACTAATTTCTTGTCGGACTGTTAGTGAAACGGTAACTTCATGTCATTGTTTCATGGTGATTTGATTTTGTATTATTTTTATGTTTTCAATTTTAACTTAGTGTTGCATTGGTCGGTCTTATACGTTTTTTCCTAATAATTGTCTCTTTAATCTTGTTCTCTTATTTTAGCGACGAATTTTCTCTAATTTCCACCACACTTCAAAATGGCGACGCCCGCACGCTTTGAAGGCGCCTAGCAATAGGGCTAGTCTTTATTAGTTCTAGAGTTCGGTTGCAGACCGCAATGATCCTAGATTTTTGAATATGGTTGTAGCTTAAATACTTAAATGACATAATATTGAAATACCTATTTCAAATGAGACTGACACACTTTTTAATGTTTGTAAAATTTTTCAAAAGCAAATGTTTTTAAAATGTGCATTAGGTACGCTTAGATTAACTAAGGGCTAAAATTTAGTTAACGTTGAGGTCTCATGTCCATGGATATATGTATACATACAATATGTAAAGAAAACCCTGTCCGATCCGTGAAGGCATTGTTAGGTATCGATAACTGATTCTACTAATGCCCACAGAGACAGGCAAAACTTAAAAAAAAAACCCCCTAAAAAAATAAATATTATTTCGCAAAAAGAGGTAACTTAATATATGTGCAGTAAGCAACCCCATTCCGCGGGCGGCGGGGGGCAGGGCACGCGGCACCTGTGACGTGGTCGCGTCGCTATTCGCTTATAATAATACCGGTGTTGTCACTTTTTTAAAAATTACCAAATTTCGGGGAAATTGGAATTAATTCCCGGGAAAAAAGGATTATTTCAAAATTCATTAGTATTGTTACTATGATGATTATGTAAAATTTTATATTATATTTGGTCAAGTGTTTACCTAACCTTTATTATCCTTACGGGTCGGACAGGGTTTTCTTTACATATTGTATACATTATTTTTTGTTTATGCGATACTCTAAACACGTCCTGTATTGAATCTATGTAGGTACAAAATTTCAAAAAGATATAATGAAACACACAAAGTTATGAGCTTGCTATTCTACTTGGTTGTCCCAACAAAAATATGGTCAAAACTCTGCACGGGCGGGCGAGCGCGGTACGTTGACCTCTAGCGACGGCTGTAACGCGCGCGGCGCAAGTACTATGATCTATCGTAACCGCTCGGTAAACACACTGCAACAGTTTCTAAATGTATTTGGGAAAAAGTATAACATGGTGTAAAATGATTGGAATCGATTCAGTTGCTTATTCTGAACAATGAAAAGCAAAAATAACGTTGTAGATCGCCTTTATAAATAAAGAATTTATAAAAAAATAACTAAAAGGCTATACTAATTATTTATTAGACTATCATTTTATTATTCATTCATCAATCCAAAAAATAACGAAATGATGATGATGACGTTTATTTTTTCATTATTGCGAAAATGTACTCGCACTAAATTCAATGATACCTCATACTAAAATGGCATCAATATTAACATAAATTTTGCATTTTCGAGTTAAATTATTTACATAAATCGAGCACTGTGCCGTAATGTCTGATTTTAATCGGTTACTGTAACTGGTAATATCGGCCATATTGGGAAACCGAACCGAAAGTAAATTAGGTACGATAAAAACGGTGATATTATTTTTACTTTACTTTAAATAACGGAGGCTTATTTAGGCTATGATATGTTTGGGATACCTACCTAGTTTAAGTTTTTTTAAATTTTTTTTTACTTCATTTTTGTATCTTTTATGGACGTTTCGTTATAAATGAAACCAAATAAATATTTACTGAAATTAATCTGGAATAATATTTAAAAGAAAATATTACAAGTACAGAGAATACATTACATAGATTATCAAGAGTTAGAATATTTTATTTGCTTAAAAAATAAACTCATTGCAATAAATTTCAATGACCCTGTGTTCTTCACGGGAATAAAGCATGGTCTATAAATTTAACTGTTCTTTAAATGAAACCGGTATTTGTCAGTACTAGTTGGCGCCCTGCGCACTCACCCGCATAAGTTCTCGGTGGTAGGCAACAACATCTGCCGCCGGCATAAGTTACCAGTTTACCACCCACCAGACAAAGTCAGGCCGCGAAGCGATACGTCGTGTTCCGGCGTGATGTCTGGTGAAGCCGTACGGTGGTAGACGGGTCTGAGCAGTTGTGTTGCGACGTGACCCGGGTACTACGCGCCAAATGTTGTTGTGTCGGGGATTTGGTCGTGGAGGGTCTCCAGATCAATCCTCTGGCGCAGCATCGATGGTCATGTTGTTGGGTTAAACATTGCATCTCCTCGCTCAACTGTCGTCTTTCTTCTTATTCGCTCAGTTTTTTGAGTAATTAGGCTTAATAAGCTAGTGCGCTTTACCATCAACGATTGCATCACTGCTTACCATCAGGTGGGATTGCAGTCAAGCACTAGTTTATAATTATTAAAAAAAAAAGTAAGTTTCGGTGCCTTGAGAATATTGGGATAAAAAGTATCCCATGTGTTAATCTAGGTTATAAATCATCTATGTGCCAAATTTTATGCAAATCCGTTTAGACGTTTTTGCGTCAAAGAGTAAGAAACATCCTCACAAACTTTCACATTTATAATATTAGTAAGGATTTTCAATTTTTTTTAAGTGATTGATATTAGTTAGGAATCCTTACTAATATTATAAATGTGCTTTCCGCTACGTAGCCGCCACTCCAGAACCTTAGTTCTGGAGTGGCGGCTACGTAAGGAGGCCCACAACAAGGTGGACCGATGACCTGGGGAAAGTCGCGGGAAGGTCACGGGAAGCCGATGGATGCGGGCAGCACAAGACCGGTCAAGAAAGCCTTGGGAGAGGCCTTTGTCCAGCAGTGGACCTCTATAGGCTGAAGAAGAAGAAGGATTTAGTAAGACTCACCAATAACCGATAGCCTGACGATTCATTTTGGCCGCGGGTTGTTCGAAAGAAATAACATGGTTCCTGGCGCTCAAGCAAATGAAGAAACACGGTTAGGTTTAGTCAGTAAAAGTCTGACACGCCCTTCCGCTCAGCCCAGAGCGGGAGAGCCGGGTGAAGTAATTTGATGATTTCCCATCCAAAATACGGATTAATTTCTACAAACAACCCTTCGGGGTTTATGCTACGTTCATTTAACCCTTTTGTGTGATGTTTCACCTGTGTATTGTGATTGGAATTCATTAATTAGTTCGCCAGACAGAAGGGGGAAGCTGGGTCGTGTTACAGAGTTATATCTGTCTATGGTTGTGTTGGAATATTGAACTGTCTGATACACTGGATCTAGATGTATCTTTTGTATAGGTGCTCGGGAATCGATGTTTTAGCAGCAAAAGGTCTAGATTTTCGGACAATAGGGATGCACGTTCTGATTTTTTCATGTATCTAACGCATGCCTTTTTACGTAGGGGTGGTCCTGGTTCCTCTTATAAGATTAATTCCGTTTCTTGGGGATACGTAAAGGGGCCGCCGTGGCATAGCGGGAGCGAGCCGCTGCGCAGGAAGGCACGGGTTCGATCCCCACGCATTGCAAATATTTGTATGCATGAATATGAATATTTGCACTAGTCTTGTCATGCCTCGGAAAGCACGTCAAGCCGTTGGTCCCGCTTGCCATACGAACATCTAATGCCAGTCGTTACGAGTTGTTGGAGCCCTCAAAAGTCCAACAATTGGTTTAACTACAATGCTTTGATATCGAGGTCAGACGGCAATCGCTTCACGGAAAATATCGAACCTTAGCCAAATCAGCAGTTAGACTGGTAAAGCGGACCCCAGATTTCAAAGCTGAAAAAGCTTCGGATGCGACTGGGATTAACGCTGAGATGATGATGATGATGATGATGACGCAGGGGCCGTCTCTAAGCCTCGCTATGCACGGTAGCATGTGACTACTATTCCACAGTCTTCTCTAAGGTACGGTCACTTGGTGGACGGATGGTCGTATAGAGTTCCAACTCTATGAGCCCGCGACCCACAAAGGTCTACCTACCTTTATGGGTACGAGGGTTTCGGGGTATTAGGCGCAAGTCCAGCCGGATTGAGCTGAATACCACTATTTTAATAGGTGTATAAACAAGTTTCAGCCGTTTTTTGAACATGCTGACGAGCATTATCACATAGGAGAATAATATTGTCATATCTGGAATCCTATCTTCCTCCAATAATGCTTCTAATTCCGTGTCTTTATTCGATTTCGGTCTTCCACTACGTTCTTTACACAGTTTCTAAACTTTTTAAACCACTCGCGACAACTTCTCTCTCTTAAAGCAGCTTCACCATTAGCTTCTACATGCAATCGATGGGTCTCAGCTGCAGATTTCTTCAAATTAAAGAAGTAACAAAAGTTCCCACAAATGGCGATTATTCGGCACAAAACTTGACATTTTTGCACAGATATAAATATGTGATATTGATACAGAGTCATACGATATCACATTTTACATCTGACAATTTCAGCGAAGTCGTGGTGGCCTAGTGATTAAAACACCAGCCTCTCAAGTATGAGTGTGCGGGTTCGATTCCAGGTCAGGCAAGTACCAATGTAACTTTTCTAAAGTTATATGTACTTTCTAAGTATATCTTGGACACCAATGACTGAAGGTGAAGGAAAACATCTTGAGGAAACCTGGACTTTATAAGTCTGAAATCGCCAACCCGCATTGAGCAAGCGTGGTGATTACGCTCAATCCTTCTCTGTATGAGAGGAGACCTATGCCCAGCAGTGGGACGATAAAAGGTTGATGATTATGATGATGATGAATTTCAACGACACCTCTTAGTGAGGACATCTTTTGTTATACGGCGGAAACTTATTTGTACACCTAATAAATGGAGCGACTGCCTATCTTACCTCTACAAATTAATTACTAAGCAATACCCTTAGTAAGACTGGTCAAACTATCAGACCTCTGACTACCCCTAACTACTGTAAAAGATCTACGAATAACAACCAGGTCCAACAGCTCAACGTGCTTTCCGAGGCACAGAGTAATCTCAGTATGTATACCATTTATTGATCATCCTTTCGACACCCGAGGATTTTTTTTCAATAATTATAAACTAATTGCTTGACTGCAATCCCGCTTGATGGTAAGCAGTGATGCAATCGTTGATGGTATAGCGCGCTAGTTTATTAAGAGCTCTCTCTAAAAAAAAACTGATTGAATAGGAAGGAAGACGGCAGTTGAGCGAGGTGATGCAATGTTAAACACAACGACACGACCAACGATGCTGCACCCGAGGGATATTGATTTGGAGACCCTCCAGGACGAAACGTTTCGTTACAACATTTGGCGCATCGTACCCGGCACACATCGCAACACAGCTAATCAGAACCGTCTTCCGTACGGCTTCACCAGACATCATGCCGCATGACATCAACACGACGAATCGCTTGGCGTCAAGTCTTTGTCTGTTGGGTGTTAACTTCTGCCGGCAGCCGATGTTATGGCCTACCACCGAGAAATATATACTGGGACGCTATAAACATAATCTAGAAATATATAAATGGATACTGATAACAACTCATCATCATCTCAGCGTTTATCCCAGTCGCATCTGAAGCTTTTTCAGCTTTGGATTCTGGGGTCCGCTTTACCAGTCTAAATGCTGATTTTGGCTAAACTTCGATATTTTTCGTGAAGCGACTGCCGCCTGACCTCCACAACCCGAAGGCGACTTCGAAGCATTGCAGTTAGACCAATTGTTGGACTTTTGAGGGCTCACAACAACCCGTAACGACCGCCAATAGATGTTCACATAGCAACCGGGACCAACGGTTTAAAGTGCTTTCCGAGGCACGACCAGACCAGTGCAAATATCCATATATGTTACAATGAGTTATCAAAATATTGATTATCTAATTACCAGTAGCGCCATCTCTGGTGCAACATGTGAGGTGATATATGTATCGAGTGTACCTTCGTAAAATTAATAAATTAGTCTGTTCGTGATATTCACTTGTTTCATTATAATATTCATGCAAACAAATATTTGTATTGCGCGGTGATCGAACCTGCGCCTCCTTGCGCAGCGGCCGCTTTCGCTACCGCTACGCTACGGAGGCTGCCGGATACTGATAACAACTCTTTAAGTTAATTACAAACGTTTAAAAAACAATTTGTTTCCTCACATATGCGGGCCATTATCGGCCTCTCTGACTACTATTGCTTAAAGAAGACAAGCTTTATACTTTAAAATACTAATTTGAATGCAAGCTCATTATTTAGGTTAAGTACCTCCTACTTAGACCCGGTGTTAAGAAAAAGACGTTTCATTTTACCGATGTGACCTTCTGTGGCAATCAGCCGGCCCACACGTCCGATCTCGGCAAAGTCTCTTGCGTAACTGAATTACTGAACAGTTTTGGTAAAGATCGTGATGGCATTTTCTTTAGTTTATAGTCGGCTTAAAGTGTTCTCCAAAAGTGGTTTAGTATTGAAAAAGGTGGTTACTTGTTACCATGAAGAAAACGGGAGCATTAAGTAATGTCTCTCGTTGGCTATTTATTAACAATATTTGTTTGCTTTGAAGTTTATTTTTTTTTTTTTTTTCTTAAATTATAAAGTAGTGCTTGACCGCAATTCCGCCTTATGGTAAGAAGTGATAAATCGTTGATGGTAAAGTGCACTAGTTTAGTAAGAGCCTATTCACCTAGCCTTGACGACATCCTGCCAGATTGTTCCAGTCCCTCGATGTACAGGTATAAAAGAGGAGGCGAAACGCTTCGTCCGGATCATAGTGGTGTTAACAACGTAAGGGTGGAAACTCGCCGTACGATGGGTCTTCCGATGGTGGAACGGAGATTGGGGAATTAAATCATGCAATTCCCCCGCATATTCACCAAAAGGCTGGCTACTCTACGCCTGTGCTCCAGGCTTTGCTGCATTGCAAATTTGTAAAAGCTCAATGCATCTGGTGCCGTGACTTTTTTATTTATAAAGAGGTGAATCTGATGTATTACTTTTAATGCGGAACCTAACACTGACTCTCTCACCCTTTCCCTCTGTTATTGGTAGCTTTACAGGTGAATAAATTTTCCTTAAAAACTTTTCCCTCCTTTTGGGCCTTACTGCAGCCGGGTATTACTTGCCACACAAGAAGAGTAGGGACGGCAACGCCCTGTGATGCCGGGAGTCTATAAAAAAAAACACACAGAGGGGATGTCGACTGATTTATTATGAAATCGATAATATATTTAAAATTAAAACCATGTAATACCAATGATATCACTTCAAATTATCCGAACTGTAGATAAACGTGAATAATTTAAATAATTTCATTGCTATCCTACCTTATACATACATTAGTAGCAGGTAGCCTTGTGTATGTTTTAGTGAAAATGTAAGTTTATTAAGGTTGTGTATGCCCTTGACTTGACGTTTCTGTTTGGTTTGGTAATGATTCTGATGAATTTTCTTTCCGAAACATCTTTTTTTTTAAAAACACTCTGTATCCTGGTCGTAATACACACCTAAGTGTCACGAAGGAATGGGTAGAGGATTTATAAACCCATTATTCCAATTGTATTTCCGATACAGTTCTGGCGATGATCGTCGGGAGATTTGACAACCCGAATATGGGGCATTTCTGTAGCAAGCATGTTGCTATATGTATATGTCCCGTAACATTTGTCCTACGTGTAGTGTGTTTGTATGTATGTGTGTATGCATTCTGGCTGTTGTATTGGTGTTTTTGGGTTACCTAAAATATATTTTTTTTATATCTTAGTCCCATTTAATAAGGGGAACAAAATAGCTATAATTTTCATTAAATTTATCATTTAAAAACGTATGCATGAAAGAATATGATGTAGTTAAGTCCTACGGATTGTTGCCGTTAATGTAGGCGTATAAAAATACGTAGGACTAGCGTGGGTAGCAACGGTTTATGTAACTAACTCTGAAGTTTTACGTAATATTTGAGTTCTCGACAGATTGCGACGTTTCAAGAACAGCCTTCGAGTTTCCCATTCACAAGATAAATAGCATTATGGTAGGAGCCTTTTTTACCCTCACACAGATGTCTCTCTATTTGATTTATTTACGGTTTTTCTTTTATTGTAATGTAACTATCTTAGTTTTATAAAATTACTTAGTAAAATAAAATATTTTCCTTTATTTCTTTATAAATAAATGTTTTCATGTGAAGATTCGCAATTAACGTTAAATGATTTAGGTTTTATTTATTTTGAATTGTAATGTAACTTTCTTAGTTTTATAAAATTACTTAGTAAAATAAAACATTTTTCTTTCTTCTATATAAATAATTTTTTTCGTGTGTAAATATCAATTCGCAATTAACGATGAATGATTGAGATTAATTTAAATTTGTGTAATTACTTGATACTCTTATACCAATTTGTAGTCTAAAATACGGTTGTTAGTCATTGTTTATTTACTTTATTATAATATATTGACATTTACTTAATTTGATTATTTTATACCTCTCCATATAATAATTATGTAGGTATGAAAATTAACTCGAAAGGGCGCGCGTCTAGAATCAATTCACACCTTTGTAAATGATGACCTTCAAGTGTCTTTTAAAATAAATGATTTGATTTTCCACCACCACTGGACATTATATTACTACCGTTTGCTACCGTTGCCATCATTATATATTTATGAGATGTGTATGTTTGTAAAGTGTACTTGACGAACTGCCTAGGTGTACTAAATATAATAAAAACTGTGTAGCTATGTGTGTACGTGTATATAATAATTTACCAAAGACACTGAAAGAATTAAATTTTAGAATATTTAAAGTTAAATTGCTTATGTGGTTGAATGAATATAATTTCTATAGTATTAATGACTATATAGAACACTAACGTAGACAACATGCGCACGCAACACTTGCACTTGCTTGTGCTAAACAATTTCGCATGCTTTATTTTTAAGCTAAACATGTGTGATCTCATTTTTGTATGTAAGACCTTTTATACCGTCTTTTAAGCAAAATAAATGTATTATTATTATTAAAAAAAATCGTTACATTTTTCTTTATCATTATCACTTTTATGGTATTTTCGCATACAAAACTACTTTGGTTGTCATCAGCAAATGGTATTATGGTCTGCACCAGTACCAGGATTATGCTAACCTTTCCCTAAGTCATTTACGCTACGCATAATAGAATTAGAAGATATTAATATCCGGTTTGTCCAAGGAAACACTTATCCAAGTTTCCTGTGATCCTCATCTCCATTCGTATCTTCCGATAGAGAAATCAGAGCGACCACAGAGTTCTTTGGACAACGTGTTATAACCTTCCCTAATATCTAAAAATTATTACGAGCTGTACATTCTTCTCTCGCTCTTTTCTTTATTAACCATCTCCTTTCTTTCCTTTCAGTGAGCAATCAATAAGCAGCGCCCGGGCTTCCGTGATGGTTTACGATGATGCACTAAAGCGCTGGGTGCCCTCGGGCTCCAGCTCAGGGCTGTCGAAGGTTCACATTTACCATCACACTCAACACAATACCTTCCGAGTGGTCGGAAGGAAGTTGAATGATCACGAGGTTAGTGGATAACTTTTTCCTAATCATAATATTTATTATTATTTCACCATTTTTATATTGTTACGAATGGACCTTATGTCGATGGCATGAGGTTCAATATCGCGTGACATGCAGTGTGTCACTTTTAAGCCCTATTTCCCCAGATCTAGACATTTTCTAGGTACAATATAAAAACGCATTGCTAGACTTAGGATGGCCTATCGAATGGTACAGGTCTCAACAGTTTTGTCAACAAAGTGTCGACATCGAAATTTCTAGAAACCCGTTTCCGGGAATTACCGTAGGTACTTACTTGGCTGGTGACCTCGAAGTTATGGGGTATTATTATTACGTCTAGAAGAATCTTGAATGTTCGATCAGCTGGCCTATATATAGCGCCGTGACGCCGGCGCACAGTCGGTCTGCATTCGACTATCGATACGAAAACAGCGACAGTTAAGAAGCGATCTTAAAGAATACCTACTGCGACAAGTGTAACGAGAACTTGGAGTACTACGTGAAGTAACATCTGTAGTGTTATTGGGTATTTACAACACGGACTTCGTGGACGTAAGAGAAGACTTCGGTGCGACATCAGCTACGTTCTACTTGTCATTGCCTACGATCGTCTGTACCTTCGTTGCTAATAAACTTAGTAACCCTTAACCGGCGTTTTAGTACCCCTAGCCCGTAACAATATGTTATAATAATAGGGGGAGTTTCCAAAGTAGGAGAACCAACACAGTGTCAACTGTTTACATTGTGGCATCATGATCACTGATACTTTCGAGATGAGTCAAATCGTCCCGGGTTTTCAAGTGTACGGTAAAGTAAAAAATAAGTATGAGTCATATTTCACCCGAGCGAAGTCGGGTTTCCATCTAGGGTATTCATAAACGACGGGTTAGGTTAGGTTAGGTTGCTATTTCTTTTACTTTAGAATATACATGTGATTGAATTTCATTCAAACCTTACAGAAAAGAGATCTGTGCTATATGGATTTCATACAACTTAGACGAATCATCTACCTTGCTATCCAATGTATTATTTTTCTTCAATAAATTCTTCTTCCTTAGGTGGTGATAAACTGTGGAATTGTCAGAGGCCTAAAGTACAACCAGGCCACCGCCACATTTCATCAATGGCGGGATGCGAGACACGTTTACGGCCTCAATTTCTCATGCAGAGAAGATGCCGACAGCTTCGCCAGAGCCATGATGCATACCCTAGAGGTAAGCCTTCTTGAAGACCTTGTTTTTGATGGCGCATTGGTGGAAAAAGATGTAGAAAAAGAGATGGTAGTTTATGCACGAGACCTTTGCCCAATAGTGAGACGTGGGAGTTTAGGATCATATAGGTTTTGGTTTCTCTCGGTGGTACAGTCAGAAGCAAAAATATGTATACATTGCCAAGACTCCAAAAACATGTAAACATCTTCGACTTTAAGACGAAGTGTTCAACTTGAAGAGCATAAAATTGTAGCCACCGGTTCACATCATAAATATGTATACCGCTCATTGCTTCATTAAATTATGCCCACCACGAAAGGAACAATACTATGTATGCACGCTTCCATCAATAGCATGTATTCACGCGTTGGTTCATAAATTAATGAAGCAATGAGCGTATACATATTTATGATGTGAACCGGTGGCTACAATTTTATGCTCTTCAAGTTGAACACTTCGTCTTAAAGTCGAAGATGTTTACATATTTTCGGAGCCTTGGCAATGTATACATATTTTTGCTTCTGACTGTAGGCCTTACCATCGGCCGCCGGAAGAAGTTACCACCCACCAGATTAAGTTTTGCCGCCTAGCGATTCGTCGTGTTCCGGCATGGCTTCTCGTGTCTACGGAGGACAGGTCTGAGCAGTTGTGTTGCGATGTGTGCCGGGTACGATGCGCCAAATGTTGTTGTGTCGAGAGTTTGGTCATGGAGGGTCTCCAGATCAATCTCCCTCTGGTGCAGCATCGTTGATCGTGTTGTTGGGTTTAACATTGCATCACCTCGCTCAACTGCCATCTTCCTTCCTATTCACTCAGTTGTTTTTGAGTGAATAGGTTCTGGACAACTAGTGCGCTTTACCATCAACGATTGCATTACTGCTTGTCATCAGGCGGGATTGCGGTCAAGCACTACTTTATAATTATAAAAATAAATAAATTTTGTTTCTGCTAGAAGTAAGTAAATCATTTTATTAGGCCTTCTATTGTTGCTGTAGATTTTCGTAGGAAATGAAATGTATTGAAGGAAAAATCGGAACTTTTTATCACTTTTGTTCGCATGTCAAAGTGGTTTTCTTATCTTTTATAAAACTTTTGTAGTAAACTCTTTCTTTATACGGCCGCCCCAAAAAGGAGTGCTATCAATAACCCCATCACATTTATCCAGATACTGGCCAACAAGCCCGCTGGGAACTCGGCGCCCCCTCCGCCGCAGGCACCCAACCCTCCGGTGCCGTATAATGGACACAACAACGCGCACACATACGACGAAGATATGGGGTACAGGTAATCTATACTAGTATATAAAGCTGAAGAGTTTGTTTGTTTGAACGCACTAATCTCAGGAATTACTGGTCCGATCTGAAATATTCTTTTTGCGTTGGATAGCCCATTAATCCAGGAAGGCTTTAGGCTATATAACATCACGCTACGACCAATAGGAGCGGGGAATATAAAAAAAACACGGGTGAAACCGTGTGGCGCAGCTAGTATGTTATAAGTTTCATCGAAGTCATCTGCTGCACTATGATCCGTTATAAAAAATTACAATAATCTTTACTTAATAACTTCAGGGCGTAGTAATGTCGTAGCATTCTAAAAATATTAACTAATTTTCGTCTACTTTCATTAGTAACGAATTGTAACGGATTTCTGTTGAAGACTATCAAAAACATCCCTCTGGTCTACAACACTTACTACTTGAAACTTTTTGCAGTAACTACCTGTAGTAAAGTTGATATCTTAAGGTTTGCCTCCGTCTCATTGATATAATATTAAACAGATATGATATGCTCTAACAAATTAACCAAAATAAATGTGCCGATCGGAGCAACAGCACACACATACAAATTTTTTATTCTGCGTACATTTCACACGTTGGTACAGTGTGAATGAGATGGGGCGCAATCTAAAGCATAGAGAAGAAAAAGATGGCTAGTGTTTGTCGTTTGCGCTGTTAGTGTTTGTCGTTTGTTTTTACGAGTGTATCGAGAGTGACTAAAGCGAGATACTGGACTTACCTCCTTTTGTACGCTTCATTTTCAGTGCGCTAGTGACTTATCTACCTTAGTTTAATATTTTATCAATGCTCCGTCTTCATAATTTTCATCACCATTATTAAAGACATTGGCGTCGATTCTGTTGTTCGCAAACTAATTTTAAGTTAAGTGCATCTTTTTCTTTCCATTTCGTTAAGAAAAGGATAGAAGATAACATTTTAGTTTAATCCTGTCAAATTAAGATACTCCATAGACAGTTTAGACGCGATTATAAACATGGCGACTAAAAATACGTCAGTTTACGTCAGGAGCGCACTAATTTGACTGGTCTAAACTGACATTTTATCTTCTGTCCTTTCCTTAATGAAATAGAAAGACTGCTACTGCTACTGGACTTAAATTTAATTTAGTTTGTGAAGAAGAGAATCAGGGCCACTGTCACCACCAGTCATATTTCCATCTGCAATGTATAAATATATAATATACGGACAAATCACACAGATTGAGCTAGCCCCAAAGTAAGTTCGAGACTTGTGTTATGGGATACTAACTCAACGATACTATATTTATAATAGATACATATATAGATAAACACAATTGACAGCCTCCGTGGCGTAGCGGTAGTGGACGCAGCCGCTGCGCAAGGTGGCGCGGGTTCGATCCCCGCACAGTGCAAGTATTTGTATGCATGAATATGAATATTTGTACTGGTCTCGTCGTGCCTCGGAAAGCACGTTAAGCCGTTGGTCCCGGTTGCCCTACGAACATCTAGTGGCAGTCGTTACGGGTTGTTGGAGCCCTCAAAAGTCTTACAATTGGTCTAACTGCAATGCTTCGATGTCGCCTTCGGGTTGTGAAGGTCAGACGGCAGTCGCTTCATGGAAAATGTCGAAGTTTCGCCATATCAGCAGTTGGACTGGTAAAGCGAACCCCAGACTCCAAAGCTGAAAAGGCTACGGATGCGACTGGGATTAACACTGGGATGATGATGACATATATAGATAAACATCCAAGACCCAGGCCAATCAGAAAAATATCGTTTTCCATCATGACCTGGCCGGGGATCGAACCCGAACCTCCACGTTGCAGGCAGGCGTGTTGACCGCTGCGCCCCGGAGGACGACGTGTTATGAATGTTCATCTCAATCTTAAATCATCCTCATTAATTAGCCTTCAAAACTAGCTCTGCTTACAGCCATATTGACACGCTACTTATCTTAACAGAACAATGACCCGGGAAGACGCGGCGATATTCCAACAGCCCCAATACCATGCGCCCCACAACCAACAGCATCCACAATACCATGCTGCCCCGAGCCAGTACCATGCTCCACATCATCATCACCAGGTAAGATTTCATCATTATAGCTCGTAAAGCCTACTGCTGAGCTGCTCGCTCTGCTAAGCATTGTTATTAAGCAATATGCGTAATTATGCTACAATTATGACATTTTAAACACTGTTTTTTTTAAACACGTAAATCATTGTAAACATTTTCATTTTTAATGTCTGGATTTGAAAAGAGACGATGATCCCTGAGTTTGTTTCGGCTTTTTCTTCTCACAGGTAGTCAGTTAAGAAATGCCAGCTCCATCTAGTTTAAAAAAAATATGACGTGAAAAAGTGATGAGTGATCCTACTTGCTTAATAAACCATTTCATTTCATTGCTGCAGATGACTCAGCCTACTTTTAGTTGTTCCAGAACTGTCAAAGAAATTGTTATATTCAAAGCCTTTTCAGCTTATAGAAGAATTATTTATTCCTTAGATCATCTACGCAGAAAGATGCGTTAATTTTCTTCTTTATAAAATATTTGCTCAAATTCTTGGGATTCCTGCTCACTCAACCTTTTTTAGCTCATTTACTTGCATGCATATTCTTCTCTTCTTTTACTTGTAACCATTTTATTCATATCTTCTGTCACAGATTTCTCCTATTCCTTCACAGTTCATTCCCTTGCTTCCGTCTACTTCAATTCACTTTTACGTTCCATCTTCCAATTGTTTGTATTTTGTCCATGATCTTTTAATCATGTCATCTCTTACAATTTCTACAAAACGACGGTAATATTGCAGCAGCAGCAGCAGCCGCAACAGCCGACCCCTCCCGCGCCTCCCCCGCACGGCGTCCATCATACACTGCCGCATCAGCCCAGCCAACCCACGCCTGGACATCATCGCACTAATAGGTAAGGATACAGTAGCCATTAATTTTCATTGTTTATAATGCTATGGCCTAAAATGTGTTCAACTTCAAAGTTACATGTACACATTCTATTCTTCTTGAAGAATAGGATTTGTTTAGATATGAAATATTCTATTTAGGGCCGGTTTTTCAATCGTTAGATAAACAAGTAGATGAGGTTTATTCGACAGATAGCAAGATGTTAAGTTTTTCAATACTCGGTTAAGACTTATCCGACGAATAACTCGTTTACCCGAGGAATAAATTTATCTGCCGCTTCATTCGCCAGTTACAGCACTATTCGATTGATAGTTTAAAATTTGACGTTCGTTTTTAGAAAACTTAGAGTTAATTTGAGGTTGTTTCTTGGATTTGAACGAAGTACTATTGTTACGGGCTAGGGGTACTTAAACGCCGGTTAAGGGTTACGAAGTTTATTGGCAACGAAGGTACAGTCGATTGTAGGCAATGACAAGTAGAATGTCGCTGACGTTGCACCGAAGTCTTCCCTTATGTCCACGAAGTTCGTGTTGTAAACACACAATAACAGTACAGATGTTAGTCCACGTAGTACTCACAGTTCTCGTTGCAGTTGTCGCAGTAGGTCTTCTTTAAGATCGCTTCTTAACTGTCGCTGTTTTCGTATCGCTAGTCGAGTGTAGACTGACTCTGTGCCGGCGTCACGGCGCTTTATATAGTCCAGCTGATCGAACATTCCAGAATCCTCTAGGCGTAATAATAATACTGCATAACTTCGAGGTCACCGGCCAAGTAAGTACCTACGATAATTCCCGGAAACGGGTTTCTAGAAATTTCGATGTCGACACTTTGTTGACAAAACTGTTGAGACCTGTACCATTCGATAGGCCATCCTAGGTCTAGTAATGCGTTTTATTATTGTACCTAGAAAATGTCTGGATCTGGGGAAATAGGACTTAAAAGTGACACACTGCATGTCTCGCGATATTGAACCTTATGCCGTCGACATAAGGTCCATTTGTAACATTGCCCCCTTCTTAGTCATGCTCGTCCCGAGCATGATTTGATCCATAATAGCGAGCTAGGCGGTCTATGTGTACGACCTTCAGCTTCCCTCTAGGTCCTTTCTTAATCCGGTAGGTGACATCGTTTATTCTGGTTACTATCGTGTACGGACCCTCCCATTTGGCTTGGAACTTTTGACTCTTTCCTTTTCTTCTAATGGGATTATGTAACCATACTAAAGTTCCCTCTTCAAATCCGGGCACGTTAGCTTTGCGGTCGTATCGGATTTTCATTTTCTCACTGGTTTTCAGACCATTCTTTCTCACTAGCTCATGTATTCCATCTAATTTACGCCGTAGGTCGGCCACATAGTCGACGGCTAGGATAGGAGTTTCGGGAGGTGTTCCAGTTAGTGCATCTATTGGTAGTCTAATTTCTCGGCCGAAGTTGACTTTCGCCGGTGTGCAATTTGTGCTATCATGTGTTGCAGAGCGGTATGACATTAAGAAGAGTGGAATGTATTGGTCCCAATCCCTCGGGTGTTCTTCCACTACTTTGGCCAGATGATTCTCTAGCGTCTGGTTGAATCTTTCGACCATTCCATCTGACTGAGGGTGATATGGTGTTGTACGAGTCTTATGTATCCCGAGTAGTTGGCAAACCTCTTGAAATAGTGAAGACTCAAAATTTCTACCCTGGTCAGAGTGTAACTCCAAGGGAACGCCAAATCGACAGAACACCTCGTGAACTAGCTTTTTGGCGACTGTATGAGCTTCTTGGTTAGGTACTGCAAAAGCTTCTGGCCATTTGCTGAAATAGTCTTGCAGGACGATGATATACCTATTCCCTTCTTCAGTAACAGGGAATGGCCCAGCTATATCGACAGCAACTCTTTCCCATGGTGCACCAACATTGTACACTTTCAGCCGACCTCTGGCTCTCGTTTGCGGTCCCCTTTACTGAGGAGCAGGCTGCACATTTTCTACACCAGTCCTCTACGTCTTCGCGGCAATGCACCCAATAGAATCTTTTTCTCACCTTCTCCAGGGTTTTCTTTACTCCTAGATGTCCTCCGGATACTCCGTCGTGCACCTGTCTTAGCACTGACGCGACTTTATCACAGGGGACAACTATCTGTAAGGTGACCTCCTGTCCACTGGGTGATTCCCATTTCCTCTTGAGAACTCCATTATCAATTATCAGGCTGTCCCACTGAGCCCAGTAACTTTTTGCTGTTGGGCTAAGCGCTGATATTTCACTCCAAGCGGGCCTCTGGCCACGTTGCTTCCACTCGATTACTGCCTTCAGGTCACTGTCTTCCTTTTGTGCGTCTTCCAGTGAGTGATTATCCCAGTCGTCGTCCAAAGCGTTCACCTGGATAATCCTTACATTCTCTTCCTGTTTGTCACGATGTCGGCCGCTACTTCCTGAAGTAACCTGTCGACGGCGGTCCTTTTGTCTTGCCTTCTTCTCGAGGCGCTTCTTCTTACGCGCCTCGTCCTCGACTTCTTTGTCCCGCCTTGCGTCTGCGTCACTCCACGACCTTCCGCGCGACCGCTCGCGCTCGTCTTCTTGCTTGCCGGGACGTTCGCGTTCCCGGTCTCGGTCTCGCTCCCGGTCCTTGACGCGTTCCCGCTCTTGTTCAGCGGGTCGCACGCGGTGCCCGCTCCGATCGCTCCGCTCGCGCCACTCGACTCGCTCGCACGGGCGCTCGGGCTCGACCTTCGCATCGCGCTTGCGCCGCCACGTCATCACCGCGGCCTCCTCACGTGACCAAGGAGTTCTTCTTCCCTTAGCCTTCCTGGGACAATCAATTCGAATGTGCCCCTTTTCGCCGCACTCATAGCAAGTTGGTCCTCGTCGAGCTTTTATAAGTGCTGTCACTTCTCGAATACGGTCGTGTTGTGGGCCATCTTGACGTACTGCTTCCACCTCCAGAGCATGCGTCAAAGCTGCCTTCAGGGTCTGATGGTGACCCAGACGTACAGCAGCCCTGACATCTGCATCTCGAATTCCATCAGTAAAAGCTTGCACCGTAGTAGCATCAATTGCTCCCGGCGTTGAAGCATACGCCCTCCGAACAATACGTTCTATTTCCGATGCCCATTGTTGCAAACCCTCACTGCTTTTCTGTGTGCGGTCGCGGAGTTGAGCCCTGTAAACATGTTCGAGGTGTTTCTCCCCGTATCTAGCCTCCAACGCTTCTAGCAGACAGGCTAGGGTATTGCAATCGCCGGAAATATTTTCGAGAATTTGTACCGCATCACCACGCAGAGCAAGCGTAAGAGCGGTTACCGCTTGATCGTCATCCCAATTGTTGCCTTTTGCGGCTTTTTCAAACTGTAGACGGAAGGCCACCCATGACGTTGTTCCATCAAAATGAGGTACTTGGAACGTCGGCAAAGCACTAGGTATCACCCCTTTTAAAACTCCTTTTTGTACCTTCTCATGCAAAAATTCTACTTCCTTTCCAAACTCCATGATGGTATTGTCTAGTTTATCGAAACGCGCATCATGTTTGTCTATACGGGCGTCTTGCTGGCCTATGCGCGTATCTTGTTGGTCCAGACGGGTATCTTGTTGTGCTGTTTTTATTTTAAGTTCGTTGACCTCTTCTTTGGTTTTTTTCCATTTTTCATTTAATTCTAATACCAGTTGCTGGGATTTTTCTATTTTTGCTTGAGTTGCTGCTTGGGATTGTTTTATTTGTGCCTGGGTTTCTGCTACACTTTTAATCTGTGCCTGGGTTGCTGCCTGGGATTCTGCCATACCTTTTATTTGCAGCGTCAAGTGAGCCAGCAACACCGATAAATCGGATCCGCTGCTTCCGGGAATAGTGCTGGTACTAGGCGCACTCACATTCGTCTGTGTTACGACGGCCGCATCTTCTACGGGTGCAGGGACACCAAGCGATTCTTCCTCTTGACGCGCCAAATCCATCGCTGCTTGTCGTCGCGTGCGAACTCTTTCGTCTTTCCTTGGCGTGACCGGCATGCCGCTTCTGACACCAATTGTTACGGGCTAGGGGTACTAAAACGCCGGTTAAGGGTTACGAAGTTTATTGGCAACGAAGGTACAGTCGATTGTCGGCAATGACAAGTAGAATGTCGCTGACGTTGCACCGAAGTCTTCCCTTATGTCCACGAAGTCCGTGTTGTAAACACACAATAACAGTATAGATGTTACTCCACGTAGTACTCACAGTTCTCGTTGCAGTTGTCGCAGTAGGTCTTCTTTAAGATCGCTTCTTAACTGTCGCTGTTTTCGTATCGCTAGTCGAGTGTAGACTGACTCTGTGCCGGCGTCAAGGCTGTTTATATAGTCCAGCTGATCGAACATTCCAGAATCCTCTAGGCGTAATAATAATACTGCATAACTTCGAGGTCACCGGCCAAGTAAGTACCTACGATAATTCCCGGAAACGGGTTTCTAGAAATTTCGATGTCGACACTTTGTTGACAAAACTGTTGAGACCTGTACCATTCGATAGGCCATCCTAAGTCTAGTAATGCGTTTTATTATTGTACCTAGAAAATGTCTAGATCTGACGAAATAATGCTCAAAAGTGACACACTGCATGTCACGCGATATTGAACCTTATGCCATCGACATAAGGTCCATTCGTAACACTATTATAATCTTATTATAATGGATATTTTCGATAGTATTGATGACGATAGCCAGTATCGAAGAAGAGACCATAATAAATGAATATTTAAATGCAAACAATTTCATCGAAGATTCAGACTTTTAAAACAGTCTGTGCATTTTTTTAGATTCCATTATAATCCACTTAAATTTACTTAAATTAAATTAAAAACCACATAAACCAAACATCATAACCTAAAAATAATAGACGCGTGTCACGTGTGACGGTGACGCTATTGACAGAAATTGTAAAAAAACATCTGTCTTGCTCTAATGCTTGTCTAGGCAATATATTTGTCTCGCATCTTTGAAGTTGCAGTGTCAGATAGATAACAATGGAATAAATAACAGTTGAAAAACCGGTGAGCATTTATTCATCTGATAAACAGCCAAATAACTTTATTCTTTAGATAGTTATTGAACCTTTTATCTGAGGATTGAAAAATCAGCCCCTAATGAAGCTATGAGCGAGAATTATCAATACCTCATCACAATCTACTACTTTATATAGCTTTCTGTACCTAAAGACTTCTGCTAAAGAGATCTCGTACCGACATATCTCTTTGGCAGAAGACCGTACCGACCTCTGGTACAGGCAACTGAACGAATACGGTGATTTTTAGTCAATGAAGGTCTCACACGACTTTAGAGCGGGAGAAGACATGTTATGTTGATTTTTCACCCAATATTCAGCCACTGTTAGACTAAAAGGTAGGGGTACTAAAATGAAGTAAAAAGTATTTTTAGATAAACATGTATCAGACATTGCTAATATATCACTGATGCCAACTTTTTAAATTTAATCTAGCCCACAGGCAATAACCGTAGCCTGTCAATGTTGTCCATATTCAAATCCAGTTAAAAAGTGTCCACACAACAGCACATCAAGCTACTACAATCTGTCAGATTTCTTTATTAGATTTTCAACTTTATTTCTAAAGCATTAAGGATCGAGGTTGATTGGAAATATTTTACAGTTTGGGGTAGCTTGACCTGCTGTCGTCTGCTTTAGGATTACTCCAATCGGTGATGAGTCGCAACCTCTAGTCTCAAGGACTCGTACTCTAAATGCATCTCTTAATTGTATACAAATTGTGTAGCGCACCAATGCCCCCGAACATGTCGTTATCGGCTGCTGCGATCGGTGCGCCCGCGCCGCCTCCTGTGCCGCCGCATCAAAATCTGCCGCCACCTGCTAACGTGAGTACCCTCAACCTACCACCGTCTGTGTCTCGATTTGCTAGTTTGTTAGACCATAATTTGCTTAGATGACTGATGAATGGAATACTTATATCGTACCAGAGATATTTAAATATAACCCGCGCAGATAAAGAAAAGATCTGTAAATGGCGTCCGCTCGCATGCGTTCTCACTCACTCTCTATCGCTGTCTATAGTCACACAGTGAAGTAAGCGCTGCAAAAAAAAAAATCATCGATCAGGAATTCAGGATTCGCTTTCCAAGCTACTTTGATGCACACATTGCACTCCGAGTTATCGTTAATTTCGTTCCGTTACAGTCTCTGTTATTTTGTTGTTTTTGTTCAGTTTGAACAATCAAACTCAAGAAAAACAACAATAAAAACAAACATAACAACAAACAAGTGAAATGTCAAATTTACGTTGTAAATAACAATATTTACAACGTAAATTTGACATTTTACTATCTTAGCATTTGGTTTGTGATTAAACAATGGCATGTTTTATCAACCGTATCATAAGTATCCGCCGCCATTTTCAGATCTTTTCTTTATCTGCGCGAGTTATACAAAATACAAATATTTATTGGGCCAAAAAACTCATTTTTCAATTTTTATGTACATCAGTAATGCATTACAATAGGTACAATAGGTTTATCCCTGTCCCCTAAACTAGGCTAGGCCTGTATCTTAGGGGGCAGTGTCCTGCTATAGGGTATGCTATATAATGCATTTAAGGCAGATCTGCCAGTGGACCAGCTAGTTCTTGAATTTTGACCTTGTGTCAAACTTTAAAAATATGAGAGTGAGACGGTGAAGAGTAAAAACCTATTTAAACCTAAAGTGATATTAGTAGACTGATGTTATAGACATGACATGATGCGAATCTTTTCGTCTGTTACGAGATCGCCTGGCAGACCTGATAGCCGGCGAACGGAACTAATTAATATGTTAAAATGAATGTATGATGTGAACTGCTGAATTGCAGAATGTGTGGTTGCACCATACACATCTTTTGAGAGTTAAAGCTGTCAAGCTGCTGTTAGCTGTATTATGATCTTTTCTGCCTTCAACACTTATAGGAAATTCAGCATTTCATATACACCGATGTTTATAAATTATCTATAAGGAAATTAAAGGTGTTTTTATGTTACCTAGTTCTCAAATCTAATTTGAGATGTCCTGTGATTTGAGATGATAACCCTATGTTCCATTCAGCCATTTGACTTCGTAAAACACTGATATTTATTAAAAGATCACCAGAGCAGAGATAGTTTTGACAACAGAATTAAGATAATCATAAACTTTATTCAATTATAATCATATACATATCACAGTCGTGGTGACCTAGTGGTTAAAACACCAGCCTCTCAAGTATTAGTGTGCGGGTTCGCTTCCCGGTCAGGCAGGCTTTCTAAGTTATATGTACTTTCTAAGTATATCTTGGACAACAATAACTGATTAAAAGATGAAGGAAAACATCTTGAGGAAACCTGGACTTTAAATCTGAAATCGCCAACCCGCATTGAGCAAGCGTGGTGATTACGCTCAATCCTTCTCTGTATACCCGGGAGACCTGTGCCCAGCAGTGGGACGATAAAAAAAGGTTGATGATGATGATGATGGTTGTTGTTTTTTCGTCTTCAGGGTTCATTAGCGCCTCCAACACCACCTGCAGCGCCGCA
Organism: Sesamia nonagrioides; assembly: GCA_017933935.1. Classification (NCBI taxonomy): domain Eukaryota; kingdom Metazoa; phylum Arthropoda; class Insecta; order Lepidoptera; family Noctuidae; genus Sesamia; species Sesamia nonagrioides. The sequence goes on along the minus strand of JADWQK010000365.1, from coordinate 108,117 downwards.
GCCTCCACCAATGGTTAGTTTTAATTACACTCTACTACAAATTACCCCCTTTTCGTCTAGAACGTTCGGCAATTCAGTCAGACCCTGGCTTTAAACCAGGAGAGGGAGGAAGGGAGAAGACGGTTTATACATAAAGGTATAAATAATTAAATATAAATGCTGTCCTAAAGCTTCTGATGTATTAAATACTATTTGCGCGTTCGTTTGCTCTCAATTTTTGTAGTAGGATTATGTCTATGTACCGTCTGAATGGCTCTTCATCAATATCTAGAAAATTAAGTTTCCAACTTCCTGCTTAGTATTGCATATAATAAATTTGTGTAGGTATATTATGGGTAAGAATAAGTTATCCAGTGTATTTGGTGTTTGATAGCTGATATTGCAACTTCATTGGCCTACATGGAAGGAAAGAGACGGCTACAGATGACGATTTTTTGGGCAGAGTTGATAAAACATCTTATGGGATGAGTAAAAGAGATAACATCATAGAAGTTACTTCCGTGGCTAGTCTATAAATGCCACAGCACTGTAGACAGACTCCAGAACTTGGTACGAATTTAGAAGCATGAAGACCATCGCCAATAACGTAGCTTCGCTTGATACAGTGCTGAACACCCGCAGACTGATAGCAGTACCGACTATTCACCACCAAATCCTACATTCTGCTGAAGATTATATCTTATTTTGATTTTTGTGTGTTTTCCATAATGGACGCTCTCAGCGTACAATATATTTCTGCATCGTTCTCACACGGTTGATTTGAACATGAATGATGTAATCAAATATTTGTAACAATAGCTTGAAAATTTAAAAGAGTGTCCATGGAGTTTCTTGCCCGTTCTTCTCCATAGGTACTCTTTGGAATGGACGACTAGCTTCTTCTTATCGACTGACCGACCTTCTGGCAATTCAAAAGTGCCTGTAACTGGTTTATTTGAAATAAATGCTTTGATTTGATGAGGCCACCATCCATGGCTATTTTGAAGTTGTTAAGAACTTTGACGGGTATATGTGGATGATTTTGTAATATAAATGATGATTTTGTACATAATATTGATATGTGTAATGATTTGTTATATGTTTGTATTGTAAATACGTTTTATCATATCTTATAACACCGCGTTAGGCTTCTGCTGTATTTTTGGGTACAGGAATAGGCTATTTGACAGTATGAATATTTTTGTGATTATTTGCTTTAAATGCATAAAATGAGGGTTCTTTATGCCATTTACATGAGTTTTAATGAAAATAATAACAATTAATATCCCAAATACACAAAAATATTTTTGGCATTTTGTTTCTCGCGCCACATATTGTGAAACGATCCGGATTGGCTAATGTCACGATGACGTCATACGCTCATAAACGCTTGTTGTCCTTCTATGTGTTCTCATGTGTTTTTAGAAGATTTTTAACGATATTTGGAGCGATTTGTGGTATTTAACTATACTTATTTTGAACTTTTTAGTTCGATATTCTCAAAAAAAAAAAAAAACAAACCAGCGAACGTATTGAAAACGGTGGGACATTTTACAGTAATGAGCCGCTCACTCGTAGTCCAAAGAGCTAGAGACGGACAAACAAACAAACAAGCAAGCAAACACACTAGTGAAGCTAATAAAATGCATGTAAAAATTTAGCAGACACAAGCGGTGGTGCAGCAAGCGGTGCCGGCCCCTGGGCCCCCGCCGCCGCCCCCTCCCCCGGGCGTTGCGGCCCCCTCCGGGCCGGGCCCCGCGGCCCCCGTGACGTCACCGCCCCCGCCACCGCCGCCCCCTGCGCCCGCGCCGCCGCAGGACGTGTCAGGTCTGGCCGCACAACTACAGCAAGCGCGACTGAAGAGACAAGCTAAGGTAGCTTTACTATTATATTATTATTTATTTATCTATCTTATTATATATTTATCTATTTATTATTATTATTATTTAAATGCAGCATTAAAATGATGATGTATGGTGAAGCCGTACGGAGAACGGGTCTGAGCAGTTGTGTTGCGATATGTGTCGGGTACGATGCGACAAACGTTGTGGTGTCGGGAGTTTGCTCGTGGAGGGTCTCCAGATCAATCTCCCTCTGGCGCGGCATCGTTGGTCGTGTTGTTGGGTTTAGCATTGCATTACCTCGCTCAACTGCCGTCTTTTTGAGTGAATAGGGTCTGAATAAACTAGTGGGTTTTACCATCAACGATTGCATCACTGCTTACTTGATGGTTTATAATTATAAAAAAAAATACACCACTTTAGATATAAATTTAAATGATTTTTCAACAATCTCTGGCGTTAGTAGTTATTAGCCTATCTCTTATTACACTTTCTGACAATATTTATCTCTTATAAGTACCTCTTCTTCTCAACTCCAGCAAACCACAAATGGCCAAGCGAGCGGTCAAACAAGCGCCGAAGCGGCTTCGCCCCCCGGCGGGGCAGAGCACTCAGGCTCCTCGTCATCGTCCGCTGGGTCGGGCGGGGCTCGGCCTGGTCCCACTTTGTCCTGTATGATGAACGAGATGGCGCGGACCCTGGCCAGACGTCGAGCGCATTTAGACCGAGCTGAGGTGCCTAAGGTTTAACTCATTTTGTATATTAAGAAACTAATTTACTATACTTAGTTATTTATGCCACTGTCAAGCAATGATAGCTATTGTAATACGAGTGATAGTTAGTGCCACGAAGCGAAGTTGAGTGGCACAATAGATCAGCACGAGTATTACAATAGCTGTTTGCGGCAGTGGCATACAAAACTTTTTCTACGACCTTCAAATAAATAAAAACCGTCAATGTTGAACTTTAGCGCGGCGCACGCAGTGTTGTGTTATAATCCCACAAATGAAAGGCAAAGGCAATTCATCCATACAATCTAATAACATGAGATGTTTAGTCGTGGCGCAAATACACGCGCTTTATGGCATAATCATTATGTTGATTTAAAAAAAATTTAAAAGGTTTCATTGTAGTACGGTTTACCCGTGTGGAAATCGTCATTGTAACACGACTTGGCAGGAATGAGTACTATTGAGATATGACTTATGGTTATGGTTATATATAAAGGAAATTCCCAGATGGTCATAGAAAAACAAATTTTTATCACCGATGTGAATCGAAACGCCTTTATGTGTCAAGCTACCCCGAACTGTCAGATATTCCCAGTCAACGTTGAGCCTTAATTCTTTAGAGATAAAGTTGAAAATCTAATAATGAAATCTGACAGTTTGTAGTAGCTTGATGTGCCTTCGTCTGTACATTCTGTAACGATTTATCAAGAGTTCAAAATTACCCAAATACCATAACTTTATAATAATCATCTGATAAAAGCAGCTCTTCAATTGCTGAACATATCCGAAGGGTTTTGAAAGAAATTCCTAATCCGATGATGCTTCATATGATGACCGGAACCATTTGCCAGCGGCGGTCTTTCCGTCTGACTGCAATTTAAGTGTTTTCAAGGCTACAGTTAATAGGCTCTTACTAAACTAGCGCACTTTACCATCAACGTTTGCATCACTGCTTACCATCAGTCGGGATTTTGACCAAGCACTAGTTTATAATTTATAAAAAAGCCGCCTATATTACCTGCACAATAATTTTTTTTCTATCTGTAGGTAGATTCATAATTATGTACTTAATAGGTTTTTCTGGTCTCCTAGGAATCATCAGCAGACAACTCAGTGAACAACACTCCTATGAAGACGTGGGAGCGGTCGGCGACGTTGCCACACCGCCTGCCAGCCGCATGTAATGGCAACGCTTGTGAGTCGCATCGCTTTTATGATTTGCTGGTAGACATTTTTAGGTATAGCCATGGATTTTAAGAACGCGTAAAATTTTGTATGTTATGCGCAAGCGCATATACAACATTATTTTTTGTTTATGCGAAACCCGAAACAAGTGTCCAGTATTTTTAAGTAATGAATCTGTGTACAAAATTTCAAAAAGATATCATGAAAAACCACCAAATTATGAGCTTGCTATTCTACTTGGTTGTTCCAACGAAAATATGGTTAAAGCTCCGCTCGTGCGGCCGTGCGTGGGGCGTTGACCTCTGGCGTTATCTGTTGCGCGCGCGAGTACTATGATCTATCGTAAAACTGCGTGCGCGCACTCGGTAACCACAGTGCAACAATTTCTAAATGTATTTGGGAAAAATATATCATGGTGTAAAAATGATTGGAATCGATTTAGTTGCTTATTTTGAACAAATTATATTCAGGTTTCGCATTAATAAAAAATAGCGTTGTATATTAAAATGCTCTGAGGTAACATGTTGATGATCGGCTGTCATTATTTGTATACAATATGTAAAGAAAACCCTGTCCTATCCGTAAAGGTATTGTTAGGTATCGATAACTGGTTCTAATAATGCCAGCAAAGCCGGGCTAAACTTAAAAAATAAATATTATTTCGAAAAAGCGAGGTAACTTAATGCATGTGCGGTAGGCAACACGTTAGGCATACATGCGCGGGTGAAGGGGGGCAGGGCAGGCGGCACGTGATCAAAAATGGTATTGTCACTTTTTTTAAAATTACTTACCTAATTTTGGGGAAGTCAGAATTAATTCGCGGAAAAAAAGGTTATTTCAAAATTCATTAGTATTGTCACTATGATGATTACGTAAAATTTCATATTTTATTTGGTCATGTGTATACCTAACATTTATTATCCTTTTGGGTTGGACGGGGTTTTCTTTTCTTACCTATTGTATATTTCATTGAAACAATTCTTTCAATTCCATGGCTATGCTCAATATTATTTTCGATTTTTCCTTTCAACCACGCAGATTTTACACTTGACAAAGTAATTTTTACTTTTATTTTTTAACAGTATTAAAAAGCTAAACCAGCTAACGCAATTATCATAGGCAACCTTATGTCGTCCATAATAAAAACTAATAATCGATTGCAGCCAACTCCGAGTCGAATGCTCAGCAACAACCTCAGTCACCGCGCTCTGTCCGCAAAAGATTCGGCTCGGCCAGCGAGGAGACTATACTTAAGGTAAGCAGAGTTTATAGACCGCTTTATAAGTCAAGAGTTTTTATTCAACAGTAAAGGAGGGCCTTCTATGCCCTACGATAGGATTAAAAAGAGGCTTTTTATAGGAAAGCATCTTTTTTCAGTGTATAGGAAGGGCTCTTTTTAATCCTAAGGTAGATAGGAAGGCCTCTTTTTAATTCTATGGTAGTGTATAGGAAGTCCTCTTTTTAATTATATGGTAGTTTATAGGAAGGCCTCTTTTTAATCCTATGGTAGTGTATAGGAAGGCCTTTTTTACATCCTACGGTAGTGTATAGAAAGACCTCTTTTAATTCTTTGGTGGAGTATAGAAGGTCTCTTTTTAATCCTATGGTAGTGTATAGGAAGGCCTTTTTTAATTCTACGGTAGTGTATAGAAAGGCCTCTTTTAATTCTGTGGTAGTGTATAAGAAGGTCCCTTTTTAATTCTATGGTGGGGTATAGGCCTCTTTTTAATCCTATGGTAATGTATAGGAAGGCCTCTTTTTAATTCTATGGTGGGGTATAGACGGCCTCTTTTTAATCCTATGGTAGTGTACAGGAAGGCCTATTTAATACTTTGGTGGAGTATAGAAGGCCTCTTTTTAATCCTATGGTAGTGTATAGGAAGGCCTTTTTTTAATCCTACGGTAGTGTATAGAAAGGCCTCTTTTAATTCTTTGGTCGAGTATAGAAGGCCTCTTTTTAATCCTATGGTAGTGTATAGGAAGGCCTTTTTTAAATCCTACGGTAGTGTATAGAAACGCCTCTATTAATTCTTTGGTGGAGTATAGAAGGCCTCTTTTTAATCCTATGGTAGTGTATAGGAAGGCCTTTTTTAAATCCTACAGTAGTGTATAGAAAGGTCTCTTTTAATTTTGTGGTAGTGTATAGGAAGGCCCCTTTTAATTCTATGGTGGGGTATAGACGGCCTCTTTAATCCTATGGTAGTTTATAGAAAGGCCTCTTTTAATTCTGTGGTAGTGTATAGGAAGACCCCTTTTTAATCCTAAGGTACACTACCTTAAGATAGGGAGGCCTTTTTTATAATGGGGTATAGGAACCCTCTTTTTAATCCTAAGGTAAAGGAAGGTATCTTTTTAATCCTATTGTAGGAAGACTTTTTTTAAATCTAATAGTGTGGCCTAGGAAAGCCTCCTTTTAATTCTATGTTTGGGTATAGAAAGGCCTTTTTTCAATCCTAAGGTGGGAATATGGGAAGCTTTTTAATTCTCGGGACTCTGATTTCCCGTAAAGACTGTCAAAAATCTATGAATGACAACCGAGACCAACGGTTTAACGCGATTTTCGAGGCACGGAGGGGTCTCGGTATGTAAAAATGGGCATCCATCCACAGACCAACCGCGGGAAGAGTGGCTTAATCCGATCGATTGACATCGTATCGTATGTTTCCAGCAAGTGAACGGCGGTAATGACGGCGGCTGTGTGTCGGCTGCGGAGTGGGACGCCTTCAAGCAGGAGATGATGCGCGAGATGAGACAGCAACTCAACCAGATCAAGAAGGAGATACTAGACGGTACAGATTTATTTTTTTAAACTTTCTCGCAAAGGTAAAAAGGCGGACGTAATGCTTTAGGCATTTTCTACCAGTCAAGCAAGGGTTAAGGGTAAGGGCGGTAAGTCCCCTCTTAGAGGCGTGGCTAGAGAGGCATCACCTTCCGCCTGACGTACGTCCTCACCGGACACGGTTGTTTCGGGAGGTTCCTGTTTCGGATAAAGCAGAAGGATACGCCAGGGTGTCTTCATCGTGTGGATGACCCTGAGGACACGGTGGAGGTCTGCCTGGCTTGGGTAGAGTACCGCCGTGACCTCTCGTGGCGGCGATCTCTCGCATCCGCCCCTGGTCCAGACCATGGTTCGGAGCGAGAGTGCATGGTAGGACGTCACCTCCTTCTGCGAAGTAGTGATGCTGGCAAAGGAGAAGGCAATGCAATTAACAAAGTTATTTAATATACCTACCACTAAACTACTACTTTTAAAAAACGTAACATGTTTTATAAATTGAAACTGTTAAATGCTACAGCATTAACACCAAACCTTGTACTTTTTCAGCAATGAAAGCGGAGTTCGCACGCAGGTAAAGTCGCGTGGCGCGCCGAGTGAAGCTAGTCCCCGTCGCCGAATGAACAGATATTTTATTACTACACAGCATTAGGAGCGGGTCCAGAGACCACTGGCCTTCCACAAAGACGCAGAACAATGGTTTCTTCTACACTATATATTACAGATTTACAAAGAGGTTTTATGCCATTTATTTGTTAAGTATAATTTGAGTTGGCTATACTTTCGTAATGAGACCGAATTTGGTTTCTTAGCATGAAATATAATGGCCTATTCAGAGGTATGGCAACTAGCAGTAGCCAGTTTGTATGAATTTAAGAAATAAATTGTCAAATATCAAAAATAAATTGTCAAATATCAAAATAATAAATAATTAATTATCAAAAATACAATATCAATAAATTGTTTTCCGAGCGGAATTTGAAATAATAATATTGTGGATAAAAAAAATATTACAATACCAAAAACAAAATTCTAGGTACAGATTAAAAAAGGTCGTGATAAGAAGTACTGATCGACTTATTAAATGGAATACGACCTTATTCGATTATGATAGGATTTTTTTTGTTGCAAAAGGTCTGAATTTTCGAAGGTTTTTTCTTATAATCATGCTTTCGTAATGTTTATTGACTTTTTATATGAATTTAAGGTACATAATTTACTTCTCTGTTAACTCTAAAACTATTTATGGGGAATATTTTTTAAATAAAATATATGTTCATAAATAAAGGCGCGGATTTTTGTGATCAAAATGACGTATTACGTAATTTAGGAATGCCCGCCAAGGGTGTGAGTGAACATGTTAAAAAAAAACAACGATAAAACATGGCAACACCATATTCAATGTTGCAAGTTCAAAATCGGTCTACAATCGTTATGAAAAACATGATTTTTGATATCGATTAAAATGTTGTAAAGAATCAATCGAATCGGAAACGATTCGCAATGAACGCACGAATATCGAAAGCATAAAAGCAGTTGTGTTTTTTAATTTTATACTTAAATAAAATATTTATTCGAATACGTATTATGTACGTAGTGATAAGGTATTACATGTATTAAAGTAGCCGTTTTGAATTTTACTTTTTGGGCCAAACTAAAAAAAATAACAGTAAAATTAAAATTATTGATACAGCAAAAAAAAAAAAATAAATAAATAAAAAGAAAATCAAAGTACAGAGGTTGTTATCAACACGACCACTTCATGTTCTAACATTTTAAGTCATTTTAAAATTCATCCCTTCAAGTAAAACTCAAAACGAGCAGTTTTTAAATAAAATATAAAAAATATATAATTGTAATATCCACTTAGCGTCAAGTTATATTAGTATTATTCTATATTTATTGTCTTATAAGCGTATATGACGCCACGTTAGATTAGGTGACATATATACATACTATGCTATGGGTAAACTATTATAATAAATGTAACTAAACTGATAGGTAATGAGCAGTCACGAATCGACGAATAATCGTTTACATATAATCGACTAATTTATTTTTATCGATAAGTACATCACTAGAGTAATTAAAAAAAAAATCGAGGATTTCTTTTATGTATTTATGATTTATTTGTGAAATATCCATAATTGCAACTATTAACTGTTGTCCAAAGGAATTTAGTGAATGACATATAAAGTAAACAGAATATAGCTATCCGTGTTTCAGGAAATATAACATAACGCCTTTGTTCCACGAAGATATATGCAGAGGTGCAAGTATAGTACATCCTCAATTAAGAAAAAACACAATAAGTCCTTACATAAAGAAATAATAATGGGCGTTAACTATATCAATTATTTTAGTGGCATTTTTTTAACAAACTGACGACTGACATTGACATTTTAACACACTACTCAGGTGAAGTAGATTCGCAATAGTATTGCTAGAATAAAAAAAAATATAAAGAGTACAAACAAGAAAATCACAGACTTACTGGTGGTCTTATCTATCTTTAGATTTTTATTCTAACCAATAGATTAATAATCCTCATTCCAGTAAGTAGGATTCCAGTTTTTAACTGTTGTAGTAAAAATATAATCAAACCTACTGCATTATTAATTAACCGTTCAAATAGCCATAGTTCTGACTTTATCCAAATTATAAACAACACATTTCAATGCTTTGATATCGCCTTCGGGTTGTGGAGGTCAGACGGCAGTCGCTTCACGGAAAATATCGAGGTTTAGCTAAAATCAGCAGTTACACTGGCAAAGCGGACACCAGACTCCAAAGCTGATAAAGCTTCGGACGCGACTCAGATTAACGCTGAGATTATGATGATCAAAAATGCAAAATACGCGCTATAACGTAGATTTACAGATACCAAGCATGGGTAATAGGACCTTAGAAGCATCTACTACTTCTATGGTCGAGAACTAATAATATAAAAGCATTAAAAGTGAAGACAAACCTGAATATAGCAAGCAGGTTTTACACAACAACATTTAGTATGATATTTCTCATTCAAAATTGCAAGAAAACCAATCAGAGCAGGATTATTGCGAATCTCTTAATCTTTGAGCCTTATAATTAATTACTGTTCATTACCTAAATTAATCCCGGTTATACTATAACACTAGATAAATCGAGGACACTCCTAACACTCTCCATTATAACGTCTTCCATAAAACATAAGTTTTTAATCCCTCTGATTTTTCATATTTTTTGTAGTGGCAACATTTTCATCTAATTTTTTTTCCGTGGTGGCAATTTTACCTTAAATTTTTCATCCGTCAAGTCTTTCTTGAATTCGGCTACTAGTTTTACCGAATGTTGGTAAATATTTTATATTTACATCCGACATTATGGAACTTACACTATAGAGTTGGTATTGTCCTCTATAAAACAAGAGTCCATTAATAAATATATTAACGGGTCTAATTGAAATATATTATTGTCAGTATTTTAATCTGTAGAAAAAGCGATGTTCTTTTTTTGAATTTGATTCTTTTCCCGGTAATTTTTTCAAACTTATTCTCTCCATTAAACTCGATTTAAAAAAAGAAATAGCCGAATCGATCCAGCCGTTATCAATTGAGGCACTGACCACTTTATACTAAATAGAATTTATAGAAAATGAGAGATTTTATCTGGTCAGATTTTTCGACTTTCTCTGATCAGAAAAGCCATAAGTTCAGACTAATCTGTCCGGTACTGTTAGATCACATTGCTTGGTGCCTAAATGTTTCCATTTTGCTATTATAGACACTGCTATCATTATCAAAATTTTGCTAAGACATTCCTAAAGACATTTTTATATAAAATAATCGTGATTTTTTTACAACTCTTGATGCTGGATGCTTGATGCTTAAGGGCTGTCAGTGAAGAAAGGGTAGAACAAAATGTTTGAATATGAAATGAAATTGTTTCATTTCTATTTACAAATCTAACTAACATAAATATAACTTTTACGATGACAAAAAATACCAATTCTGATCTCATACATTCCGAGGTTAATAAAAAGAGGGCAAATTAATAAGTGAAAAAAACTAAAACATAATAAACACAAAAACATAATAAATGCGACTAATTTTAGCGTCGTTTAATTATTTCATCACCACTGGTCTCAAAACGGTGAAGGAAAACAACGTGAGGAAACCGACCAACCCTCACTGGACCCGCAGATCAGGGCTTACTCCCTCTCACTGAGAGGAGGCCTGTGTCCCGAGAGTGGGGACATATAGGCTGATTATGTATCTATTTTAGCAACAAGAACAATCAAAAATACATCGATGTCTAAAACGAATTTAGAATTGCTTTGCCTTTTGCACTGACAACTTTTTACCAGCTTCATTATTTTTAAGCTTCGACTGAACTTTTGTCATTCCTTTCTTAAAAGACAAGAATCGTTCGCACGCAATCTTTTCTAATACACTCTATAACTTTTTTTTTTGAGAAAATTAAATATAGATTCGATGCACAGACAAAGGCTAAGCGTAATTGTGAATTATAGGGTTGAAATATAGCCCTGTTTATATTTTGCAGGTGTGTGCACCAGAAATGAAGTGATAAATATCTTGCGTCGTCTATACTTCTCCTTCTTCAGCCTATAGAGGTCCACTGCTGGACAAAGGCCTCCCCCGCGGCTTTTATTGATTTGGTGGGGTTTGCCATAATGCTCACGCTTATCCTATGGGTTAGGGATCAGTAATTTGTTATTCCACAGGAGAAGCACTGCTGCCTGCTTCCTGAGAGTTCCTTTAGTCACTTCTCTAGACACCCACCAGAGGATATGGGTTGGTACTATCCTAAGCCCAGTACCACAACGAGAAGCTTATACGCTGTTTGTAATTTGCAACTTTTATTATTGCTTCAACAGAATATCTGTCATTCCTTTTTTTAATCCCCGATTTCAGCTGAAGGGCTTGGAGGAGGTCTTGGTAGAAGCTTTAGGACCCCATATCTTGAAGGGGCTGTCTTTTCTTCATCTCCGTCAGCGCGAGGCTTTCGTCTGACTTTATATGCTTCTTCGGTTCCTTGTAAATTCCAGGGAAGTGTAAGAGATTTTGGACATTTTTAACTCGAGGTAGATGTCTTGGTTGTATCTCGGTGATACGAAAAAATCTGTATTTAATGTTTTCGTCTTCTATTTGTACGTTATTTTATCATTAATTTTGCCTTTGAGTTTGCTAAATTATATTGAAGCACCTATGTGGCATGTTCTCGATGGGGTAAAAAGTCAAATTAATTAAAAAATGGTAACAATTTACTTACAATTTTTTTTTTTTTTTGTAAATACTTTTAAACTATTTCTTTTCATGACTGTTAGTGTAATTTTCCGTGCTCATTCTTCAATTAGTTCTCCTATTTATATAATGTTCTATAAAGGGATTTTCCGGATAATCTTGGCACGACATTACTAAACGCATATCTCCGATGTTTACTATTGCAAGTAAATGCTAGCAACATTACAGATTACCGATATTCTGTTACCACGAACTGTTTCCGTATCTCAGAACTATGTTGTTCTCCATAAGACCTACAATATGGATCATCCAATCACTTGCCACAGTATATGTAGCATCTGACATCATTATTCCAATGTGACTGCTTATACGCTTATTTGCGCCCTAATATCTTTGAATTGGTACATTGTGTCGTGTCATCTATGCTGTGGTAAATGCACGAAACCCTTTACTTTATTGCACGGTAAAATTAAGTCATAGTAACGCAACGACATCTATATCTCGACCTCAGAAGCATTAGGTCGTATGCATAGCTCGACCTTAGAAGCATTAGGTCGTACGTATCGACCTTAGAAGCATTAGGTCGTATGTGTAGCTCGACTTTAGAAGCATTAGGTCGTATGTATAGCTTGACCTTTGAAGCATAGAATCGCATTACTATGATTCTAATGTCGAGCTATACATACGACCAACTGCTTTTAAGGTCGAACTATAGGAACGTACGACCTAATGCTTCTAAGGTCGAGGGGATTGATTGATGAAAGATGGTAATGGACGACCGTTTTTGCAAAAATCTATAAGGAACCATCAGTCGTGGGAGTAGCTTGGCCGTGCAACATTGTAAAAGGATCCTTGCTAATTAATTATATTCCGTTTATGACAATATCGCTCAAGCACGCTGAGAACGTTTTGTTAAAGAATAATGCCATCTTTGTGGTACTAATAAAGTGAAATTTTCTTTGTGTTGCTAACATCATAATCTTTATTTAGTTTTTTCCCGGTATAATTTGACGTAAATTTTCCACTCTCCTAAACATCTGATTTAATGACTTTTTATGAGTAAAGACGAATTTTTTTTTTCTCTCTAATATACCTATGTTAAACAAAATTAGTTGAATTAAATGGTTAAGGATTTTCTGTCAATAGTCTATTGTGATTGCGGAGTAAAAAAAATCTACATTCAGTAGTGGATTCGCTAAGTTTTATTTACAATTTTAACTGTAATTTACAGAGGCGTAATCCTCAAAAATAGTAACGCCATTGATGAAAAAAATTACATGACATTGGAAAGCGCGGGAAAATGACGCCAAACTTTTTTTTTTTTCGGACGAGTGACTTTTAACTCGTCCAAGACCGATCACAATCGGCCTATTTGTATAAAACTAAACCCACATTTGACTACACTACATAATCTTGTTATACGGACAGTCGGTTTTAGAATGTTTTACATAGATGTAAAATCCTCTTTTGGGATTTATTAATCATTAGGACAGTTCGCTTTTGCGTACTCCGCAGTCGTTTACAGTGGAACTTGAAAAAATGATGAAGAACTGTTTTATGTGGTAAAAATACTGTCCTTTTTTATTCATAAACGCTGCTTAAAGTTAACTTGTGATTAGAGTAATCTCTACATAAAAAAAAAAAAAATAAAAATAAATATACATTTTAGACGATGAATAAAGAAGCCCTTAACTCTGTGGTGTTAATTCATAAAGGATGGTTAAAGTAAAGTGACGTTAAAAGGTCAAAAAGGTATGGTTAAAAAATTGCTAATCACTATATAACTTTAAGCAGCATTTATGAATAAGGGGGATAATGTAAAAAGTCTTTCCGATGACGAGTAAGTTTCATATGTCCCGATACATTCTGTTTGAGTTTCAGAATCTGTGCTCAGATCACATCTTTATTCCATTTTTTGTTATCGACTCGACTGACTACGCATTTACGATTGACAAATATTTAGATCTTTGTTTTTCGCCCAAAATATAATGATATAACCTAAAACGTACATTAAAAAATTGTAGTGATATATTATTGTAATAAGTACGGATAAGTATTAAAATGTTAAAAATAAACTAACCAAATTTTAGTTGGGTTATTTTATTATTATTGGTCTCAGTTATGTCAAAGATAGGAAAGAATGTATGCCATGTGGAAAAGAATGCTGAAGTGTCGAATAGCGCATTGACTCCATGTAGTTAAGGTATTATTTTAATTACCTGTGGTTATTTGAAATAAATATATATACTTAGTTCTGTGAGAACTGCCGATATTTTAGTCGATTTTCTGATCCATGCACTAGTTTTGAAGTTATTTTTGGCTTAGGTTAGTATGGACTTTCGAAACTTGTAGTTTAAATGTCGAGTAAATGAAATACAGTATGTTAACTAACAGAGGGCGTTCCCGTTAACCCGAAATAGTATAGCATACATACATGCTAAAAAAATATTTCCATTCGAAAACAAAATGTTTTAAAATTTTTTCCAATATGAAAATATTCAATAAAATTTTTAAATTGACATGTAAAAGAAACACACTGTACACGCGAACATGAAAGACGGCAACGTCGCAATTTATTTATACATGACGATTACTATTTTGATTTAAAACAGGAGGTTTCAAATTTATTTCCAATTAGAATTTTTTTTATTCGGATTTTTTATGCTTATTTTTCTATGCTGATATTTTTATTTTAATCTATTAATGATATATATTAACGAGTTTAAGGGAACGCCCTCTGTTATTTAACATACTGTATAATCGGGAATTCAAAGATTAGAACGTATATAATATAAAGGGGATGTATAAGCCATTAGTAACTTCGCTAAGAAACGAAAATAATGTTGTTGACTTGTAACCGTTAGAAAATCGACTATTTAGAGAATTATCCAGTATTTTTGTTTTTAATAAACTTTAATTCATATTTTTGTTAGTAATTTTTTGTGGTGCATTAATAATGTAAGGTGAATTAGCTGTGGAGTGTGAAAAATATATTTACTTAGAAAATTCAATTTATCCGTGTCAAATGTTATTAGTATTGCCATAAAATTAAAATAAGACAGTCTTGGATTTGTGGGTTTGACTTGTGCCCAAGTTCTTCATTTTTTGTTTTATTTTAAAGTATGAAATAAATTTAAATTCAAGCTAATATTTAGTCAAGAATGAAATAAGAATCACTCAATGACTGAATAGTTTTACTTTCACTAAGATAATGCGAAAGAGAAGAAAAGACATGATTAGATAAAGGCCTAGGCACTGTAGTTTGGTAATAAAACACAATAGAATAAGGTTTATTTTCCTTTGTTTTTTTTTTGCATTTTCTAATGAATATTTTTCACACTTTACAGAATGTATATTGAAAGAAAATTCTGTGTAATTTATTGAGACATAATCTCTAGTATATCTTATTGTCGCTAGAAGTAGGCTACCATATTGTGTTGTAATGCATCTATGTTCAAGTCACATTCTGTAAATAGAAATTTTTGGTAACGAATTATATTTTTTTTTGTGATCGTATCTTTTTTTTTTTATTTAAATCCTTTTTTCTCTTATCTTAGTCGATTTTAATCGAGTATGTTAATCGATATATTATAACAGGAGTATAATAGGCCTGATGATATTTTTAAGTTATCGGCACAAGCTCATCATACGGTGCTGTGTTAAGAAACGGTAGTTCTGTGTTTTAATCATCAATGTATGTGTGTGTATTTTTTACTCCTGACTCTGCCAATCCATTCATATAAACTGTTAGAGATCGTCTAAGCTGAAATGACGCGGCTTACTACATGTTTGTGTATGTAAGTTTTAAATATTTGTGAATGCACTCAGGTAATTCCTAGTATGGGCTAAAGATTAAAAAAAAAAAAAATATGTGTGAGTGCTAACTAATATCAATAATGACACTTCAAATAGTTGGACAACAAATCCGAACGACGTGGGCTTCTAAATTTGAATTTAACTGACAACTGAATGACCAATTACAATTGCTTGTTGTGTCACCCATATACATAGTGGTGTTGACAATACGACAATAAATGAAAACACGAGCAATGCTGGTTCATAGGAATAATCCTAAACCATAGAAAAATACCAAGCATCAAAAAAAAAAAAATGAAAATTTCAAACAAACTAAATCGCATAAAATTGCAAACGAAATAGAACATCCTTTAAAAATATTGGTTCACTGACCTCCGATCGGCGACAGGGCGATCCTGTATCGGCTTGCTTTTTTCGCGCCATTATTATTAAAGTTTGGTACTGCAGGATGCGCCGGTCATTAACCCGTAAGCGATTCCTTATCAACATTGTACATCATGTAGAAAATGTGAGAAATGAAAAATAATTTCCTGTGACTAAACTAATGGACATATTTATATGAGTTTTTATGTGTAGAGTGAGAATGTATTGAGGTACACGTTTAATTTATTGTCGTATTGTCAGCACACAGCCTCCGTGGCGTAGCGGTAGCGGACGCGGCCGCTGCGCAAGGTGGCGCGGGTTCGATCCCCGCACAGTGCAAGTATTTGTATGCATGAATATGAATATTTGCCCTGGTCTGGTCGTGCCTCAGAAAGCACGTTAAGCCGTTGGTCCGGTTGCCATACGAACATCTAGTGGCAGTCGTTACGGGTTGTTGGAGCCCTCAAAAGTCCAACAATTGGTCTAACTGCAGTGCTTCGATGTCGCCTTCGGGTTGTGGAGGTCAGACGGCAGTCGCTTCACGGAAAATGTCGAAGTTTAGCCATATCAGCAGTTGGACTAGTAAAAGCGGACCCCAGACTCCAAAGCTGAAAAGGCTTCGGATGCGACTGGGATTAACGCTGGGATGATGATGATTGTCAGCACCACTCTGTATGAAGTTTGCTTGTGTGTGTGTGTATATTTGAAAGTAGGGCGCGTTCCATATTGTATTGTTATATGTACGCTTTGGGCGCGTCATTTCAGTTTACACTCTACTTAGACAGCACAGATTTCATTCCTTATTTCGCTACTATTTTATACTAAAAATAACTTGTTTTTATCTAGCCAAGTTTCTCATTAGCCATTAGTTTTGCACTTTTTGATACTTTTTTTCTTACAGTATCTTTAAACAATTTAGTGAATTAATCGTAAGTACCTAAGCGTCGATTGTTTTTGTCTGTGGCATATAAAAGGTATAAAAATAGGTAATGTAAGAGGTATGGAGCGAGGATAAGTGGATGATATAGCTTGTACATAAACGCTGGCGTCAATAAACGGATAAATGAATTATTATAAGAGTTTTTATTGTTCGTTTTGAGTTTCTGTTCATTTTAAATTATTTTGGTCCTGATGATATACAGTATGTTAACTAACAGAGGTCGTTCCCGTTAACCCGAAATAGTATAGCATACATACATGCTAAAAAAAATATTTCCATTCGAAAACAAAATGTTTAAAAAAAATTTCCAATAAGAAAATATTCAATAAAAAATTTAAATTGACATGTAAAAGAAACACACTGTACACGCGAACATGAAAGACGGCAACGTCGCAATTTATTAATATATTTTGATTTAAAACAGGAGGTTTCTAATTTATTTCCAATTAGAATTTTTTTTATTCGGATTTTTTTATGCTTATTTTCTATGCTGATATTTTTATTTTAATCTATTAATGATATATATTAACGAGTTTAAGGGAACGCCCTCTGTTATTTAACATACTGTATATTGTGGTAATTTAGCCAAAATTAGCAGTTAGATTGGTAAAAGTGGACCCCAGACTCCAAAACTGAAAAAGCTTCATATGCGACTCTGACGCTAAGATGATGATGATGATGATTGTTGTTAAGGATACGCAGGTAGTAGCTGGATGAGAGTTGAAATAGGAAAGGTCTATGCCCAATAACATTTAGCATGGAGTGATGACCAATAAATGGTCCACGGTGCTCTTTTCGGATGAGTCCTGGTTTGGATTTCATGCGGATTCACAACGACTAAGGGTTATGCAAGTTCCTGGTAGATGAAGCGGTTTCCAGCATCCACAATAAGTCTATTTATATCAAGGCGGGACTATCATGGTATGGACTGGTATTAGTAAGGGTGCGCGAACCGATCTCATTTGGATAAGAGCGAACATGAATGCATTGAAATACCGCAATGAGGTACCTGAACCTGTGGTTATCCTACACAGGGCACAAATGGGTCAGGAGTTCCAACTCATGCACGTTAATGCCCGTGCCCATACGGCTGAGCTGATATTAATTGTGCGTAGGGAACATCAGGGTTATGTACTGGCCTGCTCAGTCCCCCGTCATGAATCCCATTGAACACGCATGTGTCGGGTGGCAGTCGTTACGGGTTGTTGGAGCCCTCAAAAAGTCCAACAATTGGTCTAGCTGCAATGCTTCGATGTCGCTTTCGGGTTGTGGAGGTCAGACGGCAGTCGCTTCACGGAAAATGTCGAAGTTTAGCCATATCAGCAGTTGGACTGGTAAAGGCGGACCCCAGACTCCAAAGCTGAAAAAGGCTTCGGATGCGACTGGGATTAACGCTGAGATGATGACGATGATGACACATGGGACATGTTACAACGAACAGCAATGGTTAATGAAACCTGATAGCACCAAAGCGACCACGTTTTAGTTCCGTAAGTCATCACTGTGTCACACAAAGGGCAATGGAAAGAGCTATGCTCGGAGTTTCTCTGCGTGATCGAATCAGAAATGAAGAGATCCGCAGAAGAACCAAAATCACCGACATAGCTCTGGAGTCGCTAAACTTAAGTGGCAGTGGGCAGGGCACATTGCTCGTAGAACCGATGGCCGATGGGGCAGTAAGGTTCTGGAGTGGCGGCCATACACTGGAAGACGCAGCGTAGGGAGGCCCCCAACAAGGTGGACCGATGACCTGGTGAAGGTCGCGGGAAGCCGATGGATGCGGGCAGCACAAAACCAGTCGGCGTGGAAAGCCTTGGGGGGAGGCCTTTGTCCAGCAGTGGACATCTATAGGCTGAAGAAGAAGTGTGGAAGACACTAGGATTCCCTATGTTGTGCAGACTAGTCCCATTTGTCTATCAAGATTATTAGGTAGGTTCGGAGTCGTCTTGGATAAAAAAACCGGCCTCTCAAGTATGAGTTTTTCGGGTTCGATTCCAGGTCAGGCAAGTACCAATTCTAAGTTATATGTACTTTTTAAACATATCTTGCACACCAATGACTGATTAAAAAGGTGAAGGAAAACATCTTGAGGAAACCTGGACTTTAAGTCTGAAATCACCAACCCGCATTGAGCAAGCGTGGTGATTACGCTCAATCCTTCTCTGTATGAGAGTAGACCTGTGCCCAGCAGTGGGACGATAGAAAGGTTGATGATAATGATGAGATTATTAGGATGGTGGCTGTGTTAAAGAGTCGTAAAGGTTGAGGCGGGTGTAATGCTGGGTTCAATCCTGGACATGATCAGAAGATCTATTTTCTGGAAATATCACCTTGGAAATTTGGGCGAAGGGAGAATGGCTCTGTTCCTTTCTTACAATGTGTCCTTCCTCAAACAGCCATTATTTCCTTTCTTCTTCTTCGTATAAGAATACCGTTAGTAGGACATAACGCTGACGTACAAAATATATTAGTAGTCCAAAAACGAGCTGTTCAAGTAATTTTACAGCTCGGTGTCAGAATAATCTAAATTCTATCTATACAAAACTATCAAGATTATTAATTAGGTAGGTACGGTAGGTAGATTTATATACCTACAATTTTTTTTGTTTTGTTTATTCGAAACCCGAAAAACGTGTCCAGTATTTTTTTTTTAAGTAAAGAATCTATGTACAAAATTTCAAAAAGATATAATGAAATACCACCAAGTTATGAGCTTGCTATCCTACTTGGTTATCCCAACAAAAATATCGTCAAAGGTCCGTACGTGCGGGCGAGCACGGGCGTTGACCTCTTGCGTCAGCTGTGATCTATCGTATCGTAACTGCTCGGTAACCACTCTGCCATAGAATAAAGAGGGGAAGTAGGTTATCCCCGACCCAAACCGCGATTTAATTGCCTACTGTCTTAGGGTTGACGACTGTCCACGCTTCGTCGGTTACTGTTGTCGCCCAAACCGCTAACAAATATTTATAGACTAAGAGCTTATGTTTAAATTATTTGCTTAGTATTTCGTTTACATATACTAGTCAGTTTTTTTTAGTAATTTTTATTTTTGTACACTTAAAGAACCATATTTATTTTTATTTTTTAATTAATACAAATATAAATAATACAAACATAATATCTATTGAATCACACATTTATTACAAAATTACAAATTAGCTACAGAAAAATACTTTCTTCGGTTTCGACTATTACGAAACGCCTTGTTATTAAATTTTAATGTGTAATATAT
Organism: Sesamia nonagrioides; assembly: GCA_017933935.1. Classification (NCBI taxonomy): domain Eukaryota; kingdom Metazoa; phylum Arthropoda; class Insecta; order Lepidoptera; family Noctuidae; genus Sesamia; species Sesamia nonagrioides. The sequence continues at coordinate 88,005 of JADWQK010000365.1, read as the reverse complement.
CCGTATCCTTGTAAATAACTTTTAGAAATATAATTTGAAAAACATAAATCTTTTATTTGTTCATAAATAGACATACCAACTTTTATGTGATCATTTCGAAATACTTTTTGGAACATCTGCTCCATCCTCTTAATATTTTCTACAAAGTCCAACCACTAATAAAATTTGGTTTCTAGAATAATTTTTGTAGTGAAGATACCTAGATTCTGCACTTAAATTGCAAACTTGCTGATTAGCATTTAAATATGATTTAAGTTGTTCGCAATCCTCGTGACGATCCATGCATTTTTTTAACAAGAACACGTGACGCGCGAACCTCGTCTGGTGCTTACCGCGACCGCGACTAGCGCACTGATAGCACTCTAATATTGTGTTTAGGTGTGCGTGCGGCGACGCATAGATACTAAGGCGCACACATACAAGCCGCGCGCGGTGCGTTTCTATGAAGATAACCTACTCTGTCCCTCTTTATACTATGACTCTGCGGTCTGACTCTAAATGTAATTGGGAAAAATATACATGGTGTAAAACTGATTGGAATCAATTCAGTGGCTTATTCTGAACGAACTGTTTCGCATAAACAAAAAGTAACGTTGTATAGTCGGTCGGTAAGATTTCTGAGGCGACAATAATCGGGTGTTCTTCTAAACCACCACCACCACCACCACCACCCACCACCACCACCACCACAACACACACCCACCACCATCACCCACCACAACCACCATCAGGCGGGATTGCAGTCAAGCACTAGTTTATAATAATTAAAAAAAAAAAAAAAAACAAATAAAATTTGTAAGTTAACTTATGCGTCTATTACCGTTAATTTTAAATTTGTGTGGTGTGTTGTATGCGTATATAGTGTGGATGTGTGATGGATGAGTGAGTTAAGGTGGGTTAGACCAATCGAAGACCGAGCCAGGGCACTCCACCTGCGTGTGCTATAATAGCATTGCTGATTTAACCGACTCAATTTTTGATTAGACTAAAAATTATTCGTTGATTGAAATAATTTTATTGCCGTTTGCGTCATTCGTTATTGAATGGCAGAGCAATGATTTGACTTTAATTAAACAACATTAAACTTCAACATGGATTTATGAAATCGCAAAAAAATGTATATCATCGTATACGGATTTTTTATTATAAAGGTATGGCTTAGAATATTACATTGATGTTATTTGGCGTCCAAAAATAATGTTTGGTCAAAATAGTGCTGAATGCAGCAGTCTGTGGTACCGGGCTTAGAATATTATCAAACCATATCCTCCCGTGGGTGTCGTAAGAGGCGACTAAGGGAACTTTTTTTTTATATATATATTATAAACTAGCGCTTGACCGCAATCCTGCCTGATGGTAAGCAGTGACGCAATCGTTGATGGTAAAGCGCATTAGTTTATTAAGAGTCTATTCACTCTAGCCTTGAAGACACTCAAATTGTAGTCCGACGGAAACACCGCCGCTGGCAAATTGTTCCAGTCCCTCGATGTACGCGGTATAAAGGAGGAGGCGAAACGCTTCGTCCGGATCGTAGTGGTTTTAACAACGTAAGGGTGGAAACCAGCCGTACGACGGGTCGTCCGCTGGTGGAACGGAGATGGGGGAATTAAATCATGCAATTCCCTCGCACACTCCCCGAAATGCATCCTATAGAACACCGAAAGGCTGGCTACTCTACGCCTGTGCTCTAGGCTTTGGAGACCGACTCGAGTTAGATCAGGGTCACCAATCAGCCTCTTTGCACGTCTCTCCACTGAATCCAAAGTGGCCAGGTGACACTTGGCAGCACCAGCCCAAATGTGGCTGCAGTACTCCACACACGAACGGACCTGTGCTTTGTATAACACTAGAAGCTGCCCAGGTGTGAAGTACTGCCGGACCTTTGCGATAACGCCAAGTTTCCTGGCAGCCACCTCAGCCTTGGACCCAATGAACCGCCCAAAGTTAAGGTCCGAGGAAATCTCAACTCCCAAAAGCTGAAGGCGGTCGGAACACTCCAAGGACACATTCCGAAAAGTAGGAGCCAAGGTGAACGGGAACTCTTATCAGGGAAGGGCAGCAGCGCTTCTCCTGTGGAAAATCTGCGGTCCCCAACTCGCCTCCCAACCGTGGGGATTATAGCAAACCCCCAAAAGAAAAGCCTTTGTGCAGGACTTTGTCCAGCAGTGGACCTCTATACGCTGAAGAAGAATAATATTTGGCAGTCTCGACTCGCAAAGTTATCGTTTATTATCAGTATTCTGATGAACTATGTCGCAAACTTAAAGATTTTCGTAATTACAATAATTATTTATACTTTAGTCAATTAACCGCATACAAGGAGATTTAGATCATCATTCTCCTGCCCTTGTCCCAATTTATTTGGGGTCGGCGCAACATGTCTTTTTCTTCCATACATCCCTATCAGAAGCCATCTCGGCAGTCGCCCCCTTCTTAGCCATATCATCCTTCACACATTCCATCCATCGTTTCTTTGGTCTTCCCCTACTCTTATAGCCATCAACATTCATAATTAAAACTCTCCTCACGACATTCTCCTCATTTCTCCGTAACACATGCCCGTACCATGACAACCGATTTCCACACAACTTTTCAGCTACCGGTGCCACTTTCAGACTTCCTCTTATGTACTACGACCAATTATTGATTTGCTTTTGAAAAATCAAACTATGAATCAGCTCTACCAACATCGGTATCTCGGATGTCCTAAATCCGAGATACCAATGTCGTGTGGATCCTTACGGTTTAGTGATAATTTTCGGTATTATTTAACGATAGGTAGTTTGCGACAGCGTCGTTAGCAATATCGAGATAGCTACCCCAGGTGTCTTGAAACTAGCAGAACTATCGATTTTACACTTAAGTTCGGTTAAGGAGGTCACCAAAAGAGATTTTCTATTAATTAAACTCAATTTTCATTAATAGAATCATATAAAGAGATGATTCGCTTTACTTTTTACGACCGTTTTACACAGCCACCATCCTAATAATCTTTATTAAGATGGTGGTGGTGAAATCAACATGGACAAGACGATAATCATGTCTAATGCCTATATTGTACCGACTCCTATAAAGATTGGAGACTCTACTCTCGAAGTTGTTGACAGTTACGCATACCTTGGGCAAACTATCCAGATAGGTAGGTCCAACATCGAGAAAGAGATCATTCGTCGAATCCAACTCAGCTGGACAGCTTTCGGAAAGCTAAGTAGAATCTTTTCGTCTGAAATACCGCAGTGTCTCAAGACAAAAGTCTTCGACCAGTGTATGTTACCTGTGATGACATATGGAACTGAAACGTGGTTGCAAACAATCGGCCTTATAAGAAAGCTCAAGGCCACTCAAATGGCAATGGAGAGGGCTAGGTACCGGCGCACCGGAAGACGGATAAAAAGATCAAGGAGGAAGACAGGGAGGGCCGACAACCTGGTGAAGTTCGTGGGAAACCGTTGGATGCGGGAGGCGCAGGACTAGTCGTCATGGAGATCCTTGGCGGAGGCCTATGTCCGGCAATGGACATCACCACCAACGATTGTATACATAATTATAGAGGGTGTATCTGTCATCGTAACGCAAACTTCGCGAAAAGGCTAGACCGCATGCCACTAATAAAATTATGATACTAATTTATGTCGTTAATGAACGGTTACAGAATTCACAGTGTTTAAAAAAAAGTGTCTGCTCGGCCTTTGAACGTTGCAAGCGTGCCGCCGTACGGATTTGTAGGTGTGACGTTGATCCCTGATATCAACTCTATTAAATCAGCTGATAAGATAGTTTTTCAAGTTTTGTTCATATAGCGTTTTTTTGTGTAATTAGCGAATTAATAAATTTTTACTTTACTATCTTATTGGGTTATAGAAGTATAGCAATAATGAACGGTTTAAAGTGAAAAAAAAACTGCATGTATATTTTTTTAATAATGAAAAAGTCGCCGAAATATTCCACCACTGGGGGGTTCAGAATCATGTACTGGGTCCATGGTACTCGTTTGTGCGTCAATGTCAGATACACCCCGTATAAAAGGTCAATTTAAATAGCTCTTTCTATTTTCAGTTTCAAATATCAGCTTCAGAACCACAATTTCCAGTTCACATCGATTTACAAAAAGTCGGTGAGACAATATTTAACAATGAAAAGTTTAATATTCTCAAGCCTACCACCCACACAGTCACGGATCATTTTAAGGAATTTATGTTGAGGACGGAAAATATATACCATCCCGAAAAAAGGGTTTTCATTGATAACAATGGATTCAGGCATAATTGGTCTGGTTTTGGAGAAAAAGCCAAAAGTTTAAGAAAGACTGATCTGAAACATGACAGAGGAGATTTCAAAAAGGCTTTGAAAAGTAATCCTGAATCTGATATGAATACGGAGCAAAATAATGATACTCCTGAGAGTCAAAAAACAACTACTATTCTTAATGTATTCTCAGCAATACAGAAAAAGAAATCTAGTACCAGCGTCACTGTTGAAAAATTACTTCGTCAAAGCAAAGGTGATGCAAAAGAAAAAGCAGATTCAACAAAAAAAGCAGATAAAAAACCGGTTGATGAGGAAAATTACGCTCCAGGCAAGAAAGGCGGGAGAACAGACGACAAGAATTCAAAAAATAACAAAGAAAGGGCTGTTATTAGAACCACGTTCTTCTGTCCTTACTTCGGAACTATAACCATGTCGTCTTTTCTTGATTGAATTTATTTTCCAAGTTGATAAAGATTTTATTACGAGGTGGCGTATGATTAAGTTTTGTTTTGTATTGAATAACATACAGTCATATTTCGAATGGTACCTTTGCATGCATCGTGTTTAGAGATAAGAAAGTAGAACGACAACTTTTTCGTGTGAAAAAAGTGTAGATATAGTATATGTATATGATAAGTATATACCAGCAAGAGAACTAACAAATAAAAATATCACAAGAGAACAACAGCGTAGGGAGGCACCAACAAAGTGGACCGATGACCTGGTGAAGGTCGCGGGAAGCCGATTGATGCGGGCAGCACAAGACCGGTCATCGTGGAAAGCCTTGGGGAGCCCAGCAGTGGACTTCTATAAGCTGAAGAATAAGAAAACAATAATAACAGATTATATTAGCGCCGACTCCTTTAGCGCCTGCGCAGACGACGGAGTTTTCTCCGCGGCGGAGAAAAAAGTACGCTCTGCGAATAAAAAGTTCACCGCGGATTTACCGTAAACTCAACGCACACGGTGTGCGGTCATTTGTTGCCCAGAAATGTAGAGAAGTGAGAGCACACAACGCGGTAAAAGTCCGACATGTGCGGTGCTTCGCCGAGTCACACGAGTTCTATTTTATTCGGGGACTCCCCCGTACTTTTGTGCGGTCCGCTCTCTGCATGTCCTCGGTTATTCGGGGGAATTTTTGGACGCGGTACTTTTAATCCCTCGTTTGCGTTACTCGACACAGTTGTAAGCGATCTATTTTAGCAGACAAAAAAGTCCGCGGACAAAAGTACCTCGTCTGCGCAAGCAAATTCCAATTCAAATTGCAATTCTCAAACTAAATTAAATTTAAGTACAGTGCATATTTTCTTTCAATTTCATTAAGATAAGGACAGAAGATAATAATAGTTTTACTCTGTCAAATTAAGATAGTCCATACAAAATGTAGACGTGATTAAAAACACGACGACCAAAAATAAGCCATGTTACGTCAGGAGCCGACTAATTTAACTGGACTAAAATTTTTTTTGCTCGTGTCCTTTTATTAATGTAAAAGAAAAATAAGGCGCACTGAGTTTAAACTTAGTTTAAGTTAATGAACTTGAATACTTCATTGATGCTGATTCCCTTGTTCAGTAACTAAACTAAATTTAAATTCAGTGCGTCTTATTCTTTCTTTCCATTTCATAAAGAAAAGGACAGAACATAAATATTAATTTAGCCCTGTCAAATTAGTCAGCGCCTGACGTAAATTGACTTCTTTTTAGATGCCTATATAAAGGGCACCCAACTAGTACAATAGACTCTCAGTTCTTATCAAAAGATAATAGATGGCAGCATAGATTGCGGTTTCAAACTTAGCAACGATTTTAAACCTCTTACGTGCAGTTTATAGCCTTTTTATTTTTTTTAACAATTTGAATTTACTTATTTAATGCTGCTCCGTATATTTACACGTATAAATAACGTAATTAAACAAAACGGTAAAATGGGCTCAGTAGTGACAATGATTTTTATTTTACACTCGGGACAATAGATGGCAGTGTACTCAATTAATTCTGTCATAACATATTTTTTTAGGTTAAGATAAGATGTCTTCTAACCATTATATTGCTGTTATCTTCTTTTAGAATGCGTATTTCTCGATGCACGACGCATGGATCTATATATGACAATGTAGACAAGACATATATGGCGGTAGTGGCCGGCCGGTCAAGCGCTCCCTGGTGGCCCTCTAGTGATCTCTTTAAGAAACTTTTTTGCTCGACCGTCTGCCCGAATTAAGCTGGACTCATTTTGTTGTTTACCTTAAGGTATCTGTATGGAGTATTCTGTAATCTGTGCCTATATTTTATCACGTCTAAACTGTCGGGGCCAATGGCGCCGATTCTCTATACACAAACTAAACTAATTCTAAGCTAAGTGCGTCTTTTTCTTTCCATTCCGTTATAAAAAGGACAGAAGATATTCATCATCATCATCATCATTTCAGCCGAGAGACGTCCACTGCTGGACATAGGCCTCCCCCAAGGTTCTCCACGACGACCGGTCCTGCGCCTCCCGCATCCAGCGGTTTCCCGCGACCTTCACCAGGTCGTCGGTCCACCTTGTCGGGGGCCTACCCACGCTACGTGTTCCGGTGGGTGGTCGCCACTCGAGAACCCGTCGGCCCCATCGGGCATCGGTCCTACGGGCAATGTGTCCAGCCCACTGCCACTTTAGTGTTGCAATTCTTCGGCTATGTCGGTTACTCTCGTTCTTCTGCGGATCTCCTCATTCCTGATTCGTGAAACCCCAAGTATTGCCCTCTCCATTGCCCTGGCCATCCAGAAGATATTATTTTAGTTTAATCCTGTTAAACTAAGATACTTTATTCCAAAAACAACACCTCAATTTACGTCAGGAGCGGACTAATTTGACAGGTCTAAACTAACATTTTATCTTCTGTCCTTTTATCAATGACTAGCAGCTGCCAGCGACTTCGTTCGCGTGGAATTAATTATGCTCCGCTCCTATTGGGCGCAGCGTGATGTTATATAGCCTAAAGCCTTCCTGGATAAAAGGGGTATCCAACGCAAAAATAATTTTTCAAATCGGACCTGTAGTTCCTGAGATTAGCGCGCACAAACAAACAAACAAACAAACTCTTCAGCTTTATATGTTAAGTACTAGCTGCGCCACACGGTTTCACCCCCTTTTTTATATGCCCCGCTCCTATTGGTCGCAGCGTGATGTTAAATAGCCTAAAGCCTTCCCGGATTAATGCGCTATCCAATGCAAAAAGAATTTTTCAAATCGGACCAGTAGTTTCTGAGATTAGCGCGCACAAACAAACAAACAAACTCTTCAGCTTTATATATTAGTATAGATAGATATAGTTAGGAAAAAAGATGCAATGAACTAAAAATCAGTTTAGTTTGTGAACTGGAAATTCAGGGCCAATAATACAGACTACAGGGACTTAATACAGACTACAGGGACTTAATACAGACTACAGGGACTTAATACAGACTACAGGGACTTAATACAGACTACAGGGACTATAGACTACAGACAAATTTTGCTTAGCTAAAATAGGTTTCCAGTTAAGCAAAATTCGTCTGACGAAGTTATCAGGAACAGAACCGAACCTACCTAGCCTGCAGAGTAAACAAGCTCAAGTGGCAGTAAGCAGGCCATGTTTGCCAAATCACGGAAGACTGCTGGAACCGAAGCAGACGCGTAGCGAAGGCCGCTCCCCAGCTAGATATACACGCGACTACAATAAAAATGGCTGCGTCAGAATAGTTTAGGAAGGTGGGGGACAGGGTGTTGTGGTGAGCATGGGAGAGGCCTATAACCAGCAGCGAACAATCAATCAACTCAGTCTACCATAGTCGGTAGACTGAGTTGATTGATTGTTCTCTAAATAAATGGCGTGCATTTTACAATAGTGCCAGAATGGTCGATCATTGATCTCATAATGATCGATTTTGACAAGTTTCGTAAGTTTTCTACTTATTTTGATCATTTTCATTATGACTTTCTAGTGGTCAATCATTGAAACTCCACTCCATATTAATAAATGTTTAAATCGAGTAGTACTTTTTAGAGAAACATTTCTATTAACGGGTTTTATAATAATGACAATACGGCAATGACATTCTATCACCATTCCATTACGAGACGACTTAGATAATTGATCTATCATTATGAATTTAGCAGATTACGAACTTAAGCACAATGACAATGGAATCGTGTTGGAATGACAAATTTATAAAAATAGTAGAGTAGGGCCCTAGGTGGTACCGGACTTAGAATAGTACCAACTCATATCCGGGTGTCGTAAGAGGCGAATAAGGGAACTCTCACCAGGGAAGCGGGCAGCAGCGCTTTTCCTGTTTAGTATCAAACTACTGCGATCCCCAACCCGCCTGCCAAGCGTGGGGATTATGGCAAACCCCCCCAATGTAATGAAAGCCTTGGGAGAGGCCTTTGTCCTGCAGTGGAACTCAATAGGCTGAAGAAAAAGAAGAAGAAGGGCCCTAGGTTGGAAACGGATCAACTTTGCCTAAATTAATCCATAATCCGTTAAAACTACATGATTGATGGTAGCTTAGGGTCAATTCACACGTACCACAACCACTCCACGTCGCAGCGACAAAATGTGGTCAAGCTGTGGTTATGTGTAAATAGTGTCGCAGCGGCTTTTTGACGTTGCGTTGTCGATGTATTTCATCAAAAACTGACAACACAGTAAACGTCAGTTTTTATAAAGCTGTAGAGTTGTTTTGTTGGTTTGAACGCGCTAATCTCAGGAACTACGAGTCCGATTTGAAAAATTTGCATTTTATAGTTCATTAATCCAGGAAGGCTTTAGGTTATATAAACATCACGCTGCGACCAATAGGAGCGGAGCATAACTAACTCCACGTGAACGAAGTCGCTGGCGGCCGCTAGATAAAATATACGACTTTAGGCGCACGCTGTTGATGACGTCATGTCGTGGCGATGTGCCCATGTTGCCGCAGCCGGTACTGGCGTTGCCGTCGCGATGTGGTTGCGATGTGGTCGTATGACACAGGTCGTCGATAACAACGGCAAAATATGGTACGTGTAAATTGTAATATTCACTTTCAATACAAAATGTACACCCGACCATGTGGCGTCGTTGTGGTGTGGTTGTGACTGTGGTGTGGCTGTGGCTGTGGTGTGGATGTGGTACGTGTGAATTGACCCTTAGAAATAATCGGTTTAGGGTAAAGAAAAACGATGGTATCCGAAAAACATTCATTTTTATTAAGTGTCTGCAGGTTCTGGAGACCTTCTGGGTTCCTTTTTGTCACGGTCATCATTCATAAATCTTCTGTTAAACCGCCTCGTCATGTACGGATCATATTCCTCACCTACTTTATACTTTTCAAAGGTCCTAAGGAAAGTGCTCATTGCAGTTTGGAACGCTCTTCTATAACTGGTCACTGGCATCCTCTCTTTCAACATAACTACTGGTTCGAATGGAATCACAAGACCTGCTGCAGAGGCGAGAATAGGCATAAAAGGGGCTGGTAGGTAGTATGAAAACAGCTCCATAGCTCCGTTGACAACGCATGTCCCGATGTTCCTTAGTACTTCATTTACTTTTGGCAAGTTCACAACTTTGATGATAGGTTCTGATATGAACTTGTAGATTCTGACTGAGATACTGACTTCTGGTGGTCCAACTTGGATATAGTTTCCTTCGTCTGCAATTTCAACTGCTGATTCTCCTATGGTTTTAACAGCTGGTTGTACAATTAGTTTTGGTTGTGTTGGCTCTTGTTCTTGAAGAGAGGTTTGGTCTGGCACTACGGCTGGTACTTGTTTTTCAGTGATTGGGTCAGCAACATTGTATTGGTCGTTTATTTCAGGCTGTTGAGCCTATTTTAAACGAGAAGGTGGGAATTATTTACTTATTATTTTTTAATGGTTAGGTTAATAAAGAGGCGTGCCATTTTAGTTGCTTGTGATTTCGATCCATCGATATATAGACATATTGATGGTTGGAAACCACTATTAATTAAAACAATCTATTTATAGGCTTAACCGGCTCGGTTGCCAATAACGAGACTATTTAAGATACCCATATGCAGTTTGAGTAGGTGGTATTTTTAGTTCTTTAATTTTAGTCTGTTGGTAAACATATTTTTTTTTTATTAATTATAACCTAGTGCTTGACTGCAACCCCGCCTGATGGTAAGCAGTGATGCAATCGTTGATGGTAAAACGCACTAGCTTATTAAGCCTATTCACTCAAAAAAACTGAGTGAATAGGAAGGAAGACGGCAGTTGAGCGAGGTGATGCAATGTTTAACCCAACAACACGACCAACGATGCTGCGCCAGAGGATGATCTGGAGACCCTCCACGACCAAACTCCCAACACAACAACATTAGGCATATCGTACTCGGCACACATCGCAACACAACTGCTCAGACCCGTCCACCGTACGGCTTCATCAGACATCATGCCGGAACACGACGAATCGCTTGGCGGCAAGACTTTGTCTGGTGGGTGGTAACTTATGCCGGCGGCTGATGTTGTTGCCTACCACCGAGAAAAGAGAGCATACATTTGAGCAATCGTTATGTCAGTTATGTGCAACAGTGACCGCCATCTTTATTGCGTAACACATTTTTATCACCTGGAATCATTTCGAAGCAAATTGCTAATCCATTACTCCACGTGTTTGAAAATGTGTCTGCACAACAACGTAAATAACGCAATGAATGTTGTTGAACTGTCAAAATTAAATTGTTACAGATAGAATTTTACGCAATTGCCCTACGGATCAGTTGTGATTTTTGCCACGCGCTAAAATAACCTTTAAGCGCTTTACCTACCATTGGATAACCTTCCAACCATGTTGTAATATTGTGAATTACTTCTAGAAGTCTAGAGTAATCATTATTTATGATATACAATCCTACTTATATTGTAAATTCGAAAGTTTGTGAGTATGGATGGGTGTTTGTTACTCTTTTACGCAAAAACTCCTCAACGCTTTTGGATGAAATTTGGCACACAGGTAGTTTATAACCAGGAATAATACTCAATACTTTTATTGCTTTCCAATTTCCTTCGGGTTGTGGAGGTCAGACGGCAGTCGCTTCATGGAAAATGTCGAAGTTTAGCCATATCAGCAGTTGGACTGGTAAAGCGAACCCCAGACTCCAAAGCTGAAAAGGCTTCGGACGCGACTGGGATTAACGCTGGGATGATGATGACTTTTATTGCTTTCCACATGTATTCTTAGATGGTAACAACAAAATCGGGCACAATAATATAAGTGAGTTAGAAGAGAGGAAGCACGTATTTTTTTATGCCACGGAAATCAAACCTACCTCGGGTTCAGCCAGTACATTATACAACATTAATTTTGTTAATGCAAAACCCTAAACACGTGTCCAGTATTTTTACGTTATGAATCTATGTCAAAAATTTCAAAAAGATATAATGAAAACCACAAAGTCATGAGCTTGTTATCCTACTTTGCTGTCCCAACAAAAATATGGTCCACGCTCCGCTCAGGCAAGCGAGCGGGGCGATGACCTCTGGTGTCAGCTGTTGCGCTGACTTGCGCGTACTATGATATACCGTGCGCGTTCGGTAACCACACTGGAACAATTTCTAAATGTATTTGGGAAAAAATATAACATCGATTCACTTGCTTATTTTGAACAAACTGTATTCAGGTTTCTCATAAACAAAAAATTATGTTGTATGCAAGTCCTACACAGGGTATTAACTAAACAGAATAGGAGATGAGCTGATTACGAATGCATCTCGTATGCATTAATATCGCGATCCTAAATCAACATGTACTCAATATGTTAATCGCTTAAATGGGAATACTGGGAATTGGTATCACGGTAATTGACATGCAAAATTGGAAATTTGCTTCAGATTAGTCCACATATATCATCGCTTCTTAGACTAAGAAGTAGGATAACAATTTTTGATTATTTTAAAGAGGTATTCGGTCCACACTGCTGGAGGCCAAACCACGCTGGCCTAGTCAAAAATCAAAATCAATAGTTATTTATTCAAATTAGGCTGAGAATCAGCACTTTTTAAACGTCAATATTACATAAGGCAGTCCCCCAAAACGCCCACCCATCGACACTTCCTAGTGCTTGGTACCTAGTCATTTGGTAAATATTATATGTCTTCAAATCTATCGGATCTAGGACATGCCGCTTTCCTCAAGATATTTTCCTTCATAGTTTTGAGATGTTATGGCCTACCACCGAGACGGTCGGCTGCAGGCAGAAGTTACCACCTACCAGACAAAGTCTTGCCGCCAAGCGACTCGTCATGTTCCGGCATGATGTCTGGTGAAGTCGTACGGAGGAAGGGCCTGAGCAGTTGTGTTGGGTTGTGTACCGGGTACGATGCGCCAAATGTTGCTGTGTCGGGAGTTTGGTCGTGGATGGTCTCCAGATCAATCTGCCTGTAGCGGAGTATCGTTGGTCGTGTTGTTGGGTTTAACATTGCATCACCTCGCACAACTGCCGTCTTCCTTCCTATTCACTCAATTTTTTTTTGCGTGAATAGGCTCTTAATAAACTAGCACGATAAATCAGCAGGCGGAATTGCGATCAAGCACTAGTTTATAATTGTGTCGACAGCCTCCGTGGCGTAGCGGTAGCGAACGCGGCCGTTGCGCAAGGAGGCGCGGGTTCGATCCCCGCACAGTGCAAATATTTGTATGAATATGAATATTTGCACTGGTCTGGTCGTGTATCGGAAAGCACGTTAAGCCGTTGGTCCCAGTTACCATATGAACATCTAATGGCAGTCGTTACGGGTTGTTGGAGCCCTCAAAAAGTCCAACAATTGGTCTAGCTACAATGCTTCGATATCTTCGGGTTGTGGAGGTCAGACGGCAGTCGCTTCACGGAAAATATCGAAGTTTAACCAGGATCAGCGGTTGGACTGGTGAAGCGGACCCCGGACTCGATAGCGGAAGGGGCTTCGAATGCGACTGGGTTTAACGCTGAGATGATGATGACTAGTTTATAATTGTAAAAAAAAAAGTAGTTTTGAGGCCAGTCCTATCGTATACAGGAGGCCAGCCAGCTGGGTAGTTAATTGAGTAACACACTATCAGTAGTATACGTTTCATTTTGACAGTTCAACAACATTAAGTGCGTTATAATAACTTTGTTGAGCAAACACATTTTCAAACATATGGAGCATACTTACAAAAAAAAAAGACATTTAATATACTAAAATACTTAATTATTTATAATACATTTATAATAATGAACAAATTTTAATCGGGTACCAATTAAAATAATATCAATATATTTAAAGAAATAGTTAATGAATGAATACTTAACAATTAATATAATATATATTATAATATAAAGAGATAGCAATTGAATAAATACTCACTCTAATACAATTAATAAAAATAAATGAATAAGAATTATATAAAACTTAATAAATAATAAATAAATAAATGGAAACATGAAGCGCTCTTCCTCTCTCTACTCTCTACTTATTTAAAACTTGCTGTGCCCAACAGTTTCCATAATTGTTTCCAATATTATATTATTATATTTACCACCTGTAACTGTACATTATGGATTGCAATAAACGATTTGATTTGATTTGATTTGAGCAATGAATTAGTAATATGCTTCAAAATTATTTCGATTGGTATCAGTGCGTACACGATTAGGATGCTTTTTCCCAGCAGTGGAAACAAAAAGGATGTTTATGCAATATTTTGATGACAATGACGAAATGATATGAGAAAATGCTCAAATTGGCCCCGGTTTCCTTACTCAAAAACTGAACTAAATTTAAGCTCAGTGCATCTTTTTATTTATAATTCATTAAGAAAAGGACAGAAGACAATGGCGCCGATTCTGTTGTTCACAAACTAAACTAATTGTAAGTTATGTTCATCTTTTACTTTCCATATCGTTAAGAAAAGGATAGAAGATAAAATTTAAGTTTAATCCTGTCAAATTAAGATACTCCATAGACAGTTTAGACGCGATTATAAACATGGCGACTAAAAATACGCCCGTTTACGTCAAGAGTGCACTAATTTGACAGCTCTAAACTGACATTTTATCTTCTGTCCTTTTCTTATTGAAATAGAAAGAAACGGATGGGCTGAACTTAAATTTAATTCAGGTTGTGAATAACAGAATCGGGGCCAATATGTTAGTTTAGATCTGTCAAATTAATCCGCGCTTAACGTAAATTGATGTATTTCTGGTCGCCATGTTTTTAATTGCGTCCAAACTGTCTATGGAATATCTTAATTTGACAGGTTTAAACTAAAATGTTATCTTCTGTCCAAATTACTTTAATTTGAGAACAAGAGAATCGGCGCCATTGTTATTGTTCCTAATATAAATTCTATTGTTTATAATTATAACAAACTCACTGCTGTTAATGATGAAAAAAACATTAAAACAAAAATGGTATAATGAAATATTGCCATTTTAAAAACCAAAGCAGTTGCTACTAGACACTCACATTAGTTTAATATACAATATCATGTAGTACATAATATATTTTGGCCTGAATTCTAGAAACAAATAACTATAAAGTAGGAAGTTATAAATCTTTTGTTTTTATTAGAATTTTCTTTGATATCGATGAAGTCAATCATATTTACTGTAATCACGGAATATGTTTTAGAAAAGATTAGAATATTCAGCTAAATTTAATATTTATAGGAATATCAGACAATAGAAAAAACTGGAACTTAGAAAACATTTTATAAAGATTTTGCCCTTGTTTTAAATAAAATTAATAATAACATTTAAACTAAACTTGGACATTATAATGTGTTGGTAATTCATAACTACATTTATGTAGAATATTACGTTCTGTAGACCATTCGGATTTGACTCAAACGGAACAGAGAACAATCTTGACATAAAAATCTAGAAAAATTGAATTTGTTTTTATAAGCAAAAGCAATAAAATCGTACGTCGTATTTTAATTAAAGGCAAGTCAACAGCCGTGAAGAGCGCATACGACACGCTTCCGACCAATCGAATATGGACGCCGTATATTTGTTTTTAACTTGTGTTTTATTATTAGTTTCCGTGGATTCTGCACCGCAGGTAATTTTAGTTTTAATCTATAGTCTAGTGGCTTCAATGATACTCCTAAGCATGAGGTTCTAGTTTTGAAACCCGGGGCAGGCAAAGTGTTATTGGGGGTTTTGGATTTAGAATTAGGTACAAAGTAGCGGCATGGAATATGAGTTAGTGCTAGATTCGTGGCAGTAGTTACGTTCTTTTTATATGGGACTTTAATATAATTGTTGGCTATCTACATACATAGCTAAGATATAATAAGTACCTAATTTAAACTTAATTTTCCAATCTGTTATATGTAAAAAACTGAAATCAAGTCAAACATAATATCAAAATACAATCAAAGCTACAGTTAAATACAATAAAAATCATGTCAAAAATAAATAATAATAAAAAGAAAAATAACTATGTCAAGTAATATTAGATAAACAAGAAAATGATGATGGCCGACATTTGCTTCCAGATTCCATACCTTCAGTCAAATTAACTGAAAATATGAAATCCAAAAACAAATGTCAGTCACGTCCTGCCAAATTATACAAACCGTCCCTAACGGTTCTCGTTAGGGTGCCCGCAACGCTTGCCGCATTGCGACGCTGGATGGCGATGGCTAACCTTTGCACCAAGAACGAGCCGGAGCGGGAGTCACCCGTCCCGTGTTTGTCACGGAGGCTATTCCCCAATTCACTAATGAGCTTCTTGGCCTCAGTACCCCAACTTCCTAATTTACAAAGTGGGACCGGCCTGACATCGGCGCATACTTCACCCTCTGACTTTCAGCGGCGTCTAAAGTTGCGTCCCATATTAGGCACTTGCCATTTTTCCAAGGCACCAGGGTGAGACCGTCCGGCCTCTTCCCGTTCATCCTGCACAGCCTCGGGGGCTCCAGCACACAAGGAACATCTGCCGACGCAAACCCCCTCCGCACAATATCGTTGAGTGCATGGTGACGCGGGAACCTTTACCCTGAGCAACGACGACAACTCAAAGCGTGATGGCCATCGGTCTCCATCATGGAACCGCATGTGCATCTATGGGGTTTAAACACCTTGCAACCCAGGTGGAGAGCCACTGCCACACGCAAAGAATCATCGTCAAGAAACGTGCCCAGGTGAGGCGAAACAAGCGCGTGCAGTCCGGCTAAATCAACCCCCGACAAAACCATCAACATCCGCTCCTGAATCAAATTAGACGAGATATCATCCCAGGCGCGCTGAACATGCGCCGCGTCAGGACCCGCGGCACCCATGGCGAGCACAGACCAACCCTTCTTCTGCTGGCATCTAGGATAAATGGGATGTTTGCCCCGACACCATTTGAATTAAGAATTACAGTGATGAGATCAGCCACCCCATGCACTGACGCCAGGAAAGCCGGCAGGCCCACATCACGCACGCAGCGCATCCCAAGACCCCCGTATTTCTTCTATTTGTTTATTATTTGACACACACTTGACCGTTTTAACTTTTACGGCCCAATTACTTTAGTTAGCGTTACAATGTTTTAATTGATTGAATAACTTGTCGTTCAAGTGGCTGATGCGTGATTACTGAATGAAAAAACTTAGGTTGTCCGTGACACAACCTAACTTTTTTCTAGGTAGGTCATAAGCATAACATCGGCTGCCGGCAGAAGTTATCACCCACCAGACAAAGTCTTGCCGCCAAACGATTCGTCTGGTGAAGCCGCACGGAGGATGGGTCTGAGAAGTTGTGTTGCGATGTGTGCCGGGTACGATGCGCCAAATGTTGTTGTATCGGGAGTTTGGTCGTGTAGGATCTCCAGATCAATCTTCTTGTTTCGCAGCATCGTTGGTCGGGTTATTGGGTTTAACATTGCATCATCTCGCTCAACTGCCGTCGTACTTCCTATTCACTCATTTTTTGTTTGGTAGAGGTAGAATAGTCTTAACAAACTAGCTCGCTTTACCATCTACGATTGCATCACTGCCTACCATCAGGCGAGATTGCGGTCAAGCACTAGTTTATAATTACAAAAATGTTATTTTGCCGTATTATTGCTGTTTCAAACAACTGACAAAGAATCATTATCATGTTCATCACTCTCCCCCAATTTCCCAATTTATTTGGGGTCGGCGCTACACGTCTTTTGCTTCCATACATTGTTTTTGTATTTTGCTTATATTAATCATTATTTCGGTACCTAGTCACCCTCATTCTAACCTTATCAGTACATTCAATGTTTCTTTGGTCTTCTTCTACTGTTAGAATTATAACATTCATACTATAAATTAATAATGACAGTACTAATTAAGACAATTACTAGACAGAAAATGTGAGTTGCTAAGCATTTTGACAAGATTTCATGTTTTAAAACGTATAACAGTTATGAGTAAGCCAGAAAGTTTGACAGCCTCCGTGGCGTAGCGGTAGCGGACGCGGCTGCTGCGCAAGGTGGCGCGGGTTCGATCCCCGCACAGTGCAAGTATTTGTATGCATGAATATGAATATTTGCACTGGTCTGGTCGTGCCTCGGAAAGCACGTTAAGCCGTTGGTCCCGGTTGCTATACAAACATCTAGTGGAAGTCGTTACGGGTTGTTGGAGCCCTCAAAAGTCCAACAATTGGTCTAACTGCAATGCTTCGATGTCGCCTTAGGGTTGTGGAGGTCAGACGCCAGTCGCTTCACGGAAAATGTCGAAGTTGTGCCATTTCAGCAGTTGGACTGGTAAAGCGGACCCCAGACTTCAAAGCTGAAAAGGCTTTGGATGCGACTGGGATTAACGCTGTGATGATGATGATGAATAAGCCATAAAGTTTCCTGTGCTATGATCATAAATGCATTGACTTCCAGTAGAAGAAGAATACGATTATTGAAGTTTACGATGGATAAAGTAAGGTTAAAAATCCTGGGCTATCGGAAAGCGTTTTATTGAGAAAGCTTCGTCAATTTGACTGTAATATTGCGGGCACCGCTCTTCTATAAAACTGTAGTTTAATAAGGTCTCTGTAGTGAGATTGCGGCCAGTCATAATTAAGGTCTCTGTAGTGTGACTGTGGTCAGTCATTAATAAAGAATGTTACCAATTAATAAATTTAAATGTAAAATGTTTACTTGGCTTTTAGACATGTGTTTTTATTCTGTTAATGAGTTTTTAAATCATACTTTTTAAAATTAATAATAGTGACAGTAATAATGTATATGTTATTGGTATTTGGGCAATATTAGTTTGTATAATTATGTTTTTCTTCATTTATTTGACTTTTTAATACATGTATAATACATTTAATTGTACTTCTTGAAAATGCGTGTTCTTGAAAGCCAGCAGAATATTTTGGACGTGAATTTGTATATAACAACTTATTTGTATACAACAAAAATATTCTTACAAATAAACAAATTCTAATTCTAGATTTTAATACTTTTGATGAAGTACAAAATTCAGATTTGAATGAAAAAGGTGACGATACCCGAATTGAAACATCAGTACCCACAAACGAGCGATTCGATGAGAATCTTAGTAGTGGTGTAATGAAGGATGACTAATTTTCTAATACACGTAATAAAAATTAGTTTATATACCATTAGTCATTAATAAAATAAAGTCCTCTAAAGGCCTCTGTAGTGAGATTGCGGTCAGCCATTAATAAGGCCTTTGTAGTGTTAAGTTGCTGTGGTAAGTTATTAATAAGGCGTCTATAGTGGTGCTGTGGTCAGTTATTAATAAGGCCTCTGTAGCGTGGCTGAGGTTAGTCATTAATATGGCCGTACCTACCTAATCGCGTTTTATTTAGAATTTTACGTTCCTCAGGTAGCACCCGACTATGTACCGTACGGGCAGGACGCTCGTCGCGCTATCAGCCACCCTCTTGACGTCAACCTAAACTACGAACGTCTTTTTCCGGCCAGACGCAAGTTTATAGACTCTCCTGTCGTCCACGTTGAGCCTGACTTCGAATCCTTCAAGAAATGATTAATGTATCTTACAATCGACCGCAGGTCTGAGGTAACCGAGCTGGCCTATCGTAGTATAGAGTTTTAGTAGAATAAGAGGCCAAGGTATACTGGTTCTGTTACCAATTACGTGTGATCGATTGTATCTTAATGATTAGTTTTAATGATGAAATAATATTATAGAAAATTTGGGTTGTGGTGGTGATTGTTTTTTTTTTAAATTTATTTACGCACAATAAAATACATAGGGATATGATAAAATTAAAATACAAAGGTGTTGCTTATTTCTTGATAAAATTTCTTCCAGCAGACCTGTGAAAAGTGAAGTGAATGTGTTAAGTCTAAAACTTAAAATACCTATTCAATATACCCACACATCTTATAACCCAAAAATCCATACTAATATTATAAATGCGAAAGTAACTCTGTCTGGCTGTCTGTCTGTCTGTCTGTCTGTCTGTTACGCTTTCCCGCTTAAACCTCTCAACCGATTTTGATGAAATTTGGCACAGACAATCTTTAGACCCTGAGAAAGAACATAGGCTACCTTTTATCCCGGAAAAATTTGATGTTCCCGAGGGAAATCTAAAAAACGCGATATAACCGAAATCCATGCGGGCGAAGCCGCGGGCGGAAAGCTAGTAATTTCATAAGTATATTTAATAAACACATAACACTAAAATCCTCGAATCTATGTACAAAATTTCAAAAAGATATTATAATGAAAAACCATCAAGTTATGAGCTTGCTATTTCTACTTGGTTGTCCCAACAAAAATATGGTCAACGGCCCATACGGACGAGCGAGCGCGGGCGTTGACCTCTGCGTCAGCTGTGGCACGGGGCGCTAGTACTATGATCTATCGTAACCGCTCGGTAACCACTCTGCGGTCTTACTCTAAATGTATTTGGGAAAAAATATAACATGGAGTAAAAATGATTGCAATCGATTCAGTTGCTTATTCTGAACCAACCATATTCAGGTTTCGCATCACAATTACAATAGTGTCATAATGATCGATCAGTGATCTCATAATGATTGATTTTGACAACTGTCGTAATTTACATACTAACAAATTGTCGTAATTCTGACTTTCCAGTGGTCTATCACTGACGCTCCACTCCATAACAATAAATGTTCAAATTGTGTAGTAGATTTTTTTATAAAAATCATTTCTACTAACGGGTTTTATAATAATGGCAAAACGGCAATGTCATTCTTTCACCATTCCATTACGAGACGACTGATCTATGGATATTGATATGATCGATCATTATGAATTTTAGGAGATTACGAACTTTTATTGATTTGATCGATCATTATGAATTAAGCAGATTACGAACTTTTAGCACAATGACAATGGAATCGTGTTGGAATGACTAATTACGCACACATGTTCAGAAATACTTAAATATTTGTGCATTCCATGGCCTTTTACCCACTCATTATCATCCCACGCACCAGAGCGGTTCATGTTTAGACCATTTCATAATAAAAACAAAAAATCCTTCAAAAACTTTGGTTACATATTCATCACTTACCGACCATTAAGCTGTTCTACTATCGTTACAAATATCGCCACCTAGAATAAAATGCATGCGTAGCTATACAAAAATTAATATGACTAATCTCGAAAGTGATGTTCGAAGTATTAATTTTGACCCTGTTTACGAAACCAATGATGCAAATACTTCCTTACAGTACTTCATAAATATGCTTCAAGCTGCAATAAATAAAAATATATTTAGCAAAACAATCCCTAGAAAATACAGGGTGGCGCAATAGAACGTGCATTTTTAAAATAATTATTAAAAAATAAATACAAAAGGTATAGTTAAAATAAAACTAAGCAATTATTAAGTGATAACTGAAGTTTATTTTTTAAAAATAACATCATTAAATGATGACCCTCTCTACGTTGGCACTCCTCTAACCGCAAACGGAAATTACCGAAAACTTTCTTAAGTAGTGCTGGTGTGATTGCTGCCATTTCACCACGAATATTCTCCTTGAGCTGACTGATGTTTCTCGGATTATTGGTGTAGAATTTGTGTTTGAGGTATCCCCACAAAAAAAAGTCAGGAGGCGTCAAGTCTGGACTGCGCGGAGGCCATGGGATATCACCTCTTTTCGAAATCAGTTTGCCAGGGAACATCTGCTTCACAACCGCCATGGAGTCATTTGATGTGTGACTGGTAGCTCCGTCTTGTTGGAACCAAGTCCTAGAGTTCTTTATTCTTGAATTTTCAAGTTCTGGGGCCAAAAAACCTTCCAACATCGCAACATAGCGTTCAGTATTAACAGTGATGTTTTGCCCCCGTGCGTTTTCAAAAAATAAGGACCAATTATTCCTTTGGCAGAGATTGCGGCCCAAACTGTCACTTTAGGGCTATGTAACGGTTTTTGATGTTTGAGTCTGGGATTCTCACTATTCCAATAACGACAATTTTGGCGGCTTACGAACCCATTCATATGAAAATGTGCCTCATCAGAGAAAAGGATGTTTTCAAAATTTGAAAACCGATTGAGCATTTCATTAGCAAATGTGAGCCGTGCTATGAAGTCAGAGTCTTTCAATTCTTGAGTTAATTGCAGCTTGTATGGATGCAATTTAAGATCCAAGTTTAAAATTCGTTGCAAACTTCGTCGCGATATGTTTAGGACAGACGATCTCTTGCGAGTAGACATTTGTGGATCTTCTCGTACCGACTGCTTAACACACTCAATATTGTCTTCGGTCCTAGATGTGCGTGGACGACCTTTTGCGTGTGGTTTAAACGTCGATCCAGTCTCTTCAAACCGCTTTATCCAGATTTTAATTAAATTAGCACTCGGAGCCTCCCTAATTTGCCGTACACCATACTCAGAACAAAATAGTCGCCTGACAACTACGTACGAACGAGAGTTTTCGTAAAATGCGCGCATGCAAAATGCGCGACGCTTTCCGTCGAAGTGACTCATGGTGACTAAAACTTCATGAACCGCGCTACCCAACGATATCGGTCTCCCCTCGCCCACGCCCCTTCTACCCCGCAAAAAAAGATGATGCAATATGCACGTTCTATTGCGCCACCCTGTATAATAACATTAAACACTTCTGGTCTCGTCCGTTGCATTAGGCATAGGGACAAACTACATCAAAAGTCGAAACTTGCACCGGATAATGAAATACTTTCTACTACATATAAAAGGTACAGAAATTTTTGTAAAAACACTTTTATATAATACTAAAAATCAATTTGAGAAGAATGAATTACAGAAGGCTGGGAAAAATAGTAAGCTTGTTTGGAAATTTATTAAAACAAATACATTTCGATCAAAAAGGTGGCCTTCCTAATAGAAAAGTGTTATTATTCTGTAATAGACTATTTAAATGACGATGACATTTGAATTGTGCAATTTAATGTATCTAATTTAATTAACTAACGGACCAAATTACTCAATTTTAGTTTTTTATCATATTTGACATACCTAATGATTTAAATTTTTCTTTGACATAACCTTATGACTAAATTGTTTTCTTTGACAGAGTTGTAATGACGTATTAATTTTATTTCTTTTTCCTGGATTATTATAATTCTTTTTTCTTATTGTTGTTTGTTGTTATGCTTTTAATGTTTTTGTATCAATTAATTTTAGTAAATTTTAATACTTATGTAAGATAATTCTAACCATGAACTATTTATTATTTGATTTATTATTCTCATTGTTGTTTGTATGCCTAATATCAGGTAGATTGTACAAGGCTCGCTCTATTATTATAACATCCTATTTAATGTACCTACAATCTTAGCAAATAAATTTTTTTTTACTTACTTACTTACTTACTTACTTAAAAAAATCCTGAACAGCCACTCGAATTACTGTCAATAACAACAAACCCCATCGAAGCTGCAAATAAAGTCAACAGTTTTTTTGCAAACGTTGG
Organism: Sesamia nonagrioides; assembly: GCA_017933935.1. NCBI lineage: Eukaryota > Metazoa > Arthropoda > Insecta > Lepidoptera > Noctuidae > Sesamia > Sesamia nonagrioides. The sequence goes on along the minus strand of JADWQK010000365.1, from coordinate 64,886 downwards.
CAAAATCCTGGACGAAAAAACCTTAAACCAGAGTAATCATCTTTCACAGCCATCATCAACAGTGTTCAACACTGAGAAGTGATCACACTGAGAACACTGAGTGGTAATGATCTGCCTCCGTCGGTTTCGATACACCACCGCGTAGAATTTAGAAGACGATGAGTCTTTGACTTGATCGGTCCATATGGTTGGTGAACGACCGCGCGATCGTTTGCCTTCGGTGTTCCCAACGACAATCATTTTTTCTATACTCTCATCGCCTCTGCGCATTGTGTGACCGAAATAGGACAAAATACGTTGCTGGCATATGGTCGACAAACGGGTTTTTATTTTGAGCTGGTTAAGAATCGAGACATTGGTGCGTTTTGCATTCCAAGGTATTCGGAGTAATCGCCTCCAGCATCACATCTCGAATGCATCGATTCTCTGGGGTTCTCGGGCTAAGATCGTCCACGTTTCCACACCATAGAGGAAGATAGGGAATACCAGGGCACGAACCAATCTGATCTTAGTTTTAATGCCAATTCCTCTCCTCCTCCAAATGTCGTTTAGACGGGTCATTGCGTCCTTAGCCATCCCGATACGTCTCTTAATTTCGGGAACACAGCTGCCATCGTTGCAGATTTGGGAGCCCAGATAAATGAAATAATGAAATTATTTCAGCACTTCGAATACTTTAAATTCTTTTGTTTTATTGGACACTGATGTCAATGAAATTTTAGGAATTATTAGCGGTTTAAAAGACAACTGAGCTGTTGGGTGGGATGGCATTAATAATACCTAATATACTAAAAAGATCTTCACTTTCTTGCTCCTCCTTTAACCCATATTTTTCAGTCGTGTTTGTCAAACGGAATATTCCCCAAATTGCTTAAAAAAGCTATAGTTACATCGGTGTACAAAGCGGGAGATAAAAAATGTGTTAACAACTATAGATCCATTTCTGTACTAACTAATTTTTTCTAAAATTTTAGACAGTCTTCTGTCTAAAATTTTCGAAAAAATTATAAACAGTCGACTTATAAAATATCTAGAAACTAACAAATTGCTTTCCAATAACCAATATGGATTTAGATCAACTAACCAAGCAGTTCACAGGCTGACAGAGATAAGTATTAATTTAGATAATGGCTTTCACACTATAGGGTTCTTTTTGGACCTCGCTAGGGCCTTCGACACTATTTCTTGTTCTATATTATTGCAAAAGCTTGAAACACTTGGTATAAGAGGAGAGCAACTTTCTTTATTCTCTGTTTATCTTAGCGACCGCTATCAATGTGTTAAAATAGGACAGTACACTAGTTCTGAGATAAAAAGTAGTATTTTTGGTATACCGCAAGGTAGTATTTTGGCCCCGACATTATTTTTAATTTATATAAACAACCTTTGCAGTATAGATCTACATAATGGGATAATACTATCTTATAATTCCAAAGATGAGGCATACAAATATGCCCAGAACGACTTTAATATTTGTTTGATTGGCTTCATCAAAATCTTCTAAGTTTAAATGTAGAAAAAAAGAAATACATTTTATTCTCAATGAGAAACATTAACATTCCGCTTACTAACATAAACATATATGCACACGACTGTATTCATGCTGACACTGCTTGCACTTGTCCCACTTTAACTAAAGCCACAATAGACAGAGAACAGTAAAAACGACCCGCTCTCGGTTTGAATGTATGCGTGCGCGCCGAGCGCCGTGTCGGTACGCGATTTCACGCACACGCTGGCATAATATAGGATGGCATAAGATGGCGGCAGTACGGGCTGTGCCGCGTGACTGTGAGCACGCGTGTAAATTACATGACCGCTCGCGTTCGTCAACTCTCGCCGGCCACTTACCATAATATTAATTATTACGAGTATCATGACTTCAAAAGGGGGAAAAAGATATTGTAGTGTTTTCGGGTGCCTCAATAACGATTTCGCAAACCCGAACTTATCATTCTTCATAGGAAGTATGATATTCAGTATGTACTTACATACTGAACCAAAAATGTAAGTACCTACTTATACCTAACTTAAATCTTATTGGAAAATGAGATATATGTATTGTTTCTTTCACAGTTTATTTGCTTTTTTAAGAGCGTACCCGAGTCGCATTTTTCCATATAATTGTATTCTCAGATTTACTTCCTGAATACTACGCTTAAAGTTAAGTTTATTTTAAGAGGCCCAGTTTTACTATAAAACAGAGTATTGAGTACGAAATATATTTTAAGTAAACGTATTTGTCGCGTATAGTGTAATAAGGGCAATTTCACAATAATCAATATTGCAAATGACTATTAATTTTTTTCTATTGTCTTATGTGTTGTTTGATCCAAATATGGCGTCTTAATCATAATATTAAGTTAATAAAATTATAGTAAAATGTGACCGACTGACGCTTAGGGTTGCGTAGAATTTTATTTATAACATTATAACCTTTGTTGCATTTGAGCTAGCTGATGCTATCCGATTATATAAACAAACATTACACAGTACCCATATAAACAATCATTATAATTGTACCTCAGAAACTAATGAGGCTAAAAAGGTTTTGCGGTTTTATTAAAGTAAGGTATCATTTGTTAATTATTCGCTACCCATACATAATCTTAGCTTTACTAATGTCTACTTTTGCATAAGAACTACATATTTATTGTTTACGTTCTCATGTTTTATATCATTTAAGCATTAGTTATAAGCTTGTGAATATTATTGTGTTAGTGTTACATTTAAGTACTCATCACTTACAATCTTCTCTGATAAGAATCAGTTATATCGATTTCCCATATCACACATCACTTAAAATTTATCATTATTTACGAGCTTTAGAATATAATTTAGTGTTACACTTAAGTAGTCTTAAAAATTTTGTCGGTATCAAATTTGTAACTTAGTATAATAAATGTTATGTTAATAAAGGCTTTTTATTTTTACTAAATTTATAAATTGGTAAAATATTTAATCATAATATGCTTTTTATTCCATAAATTTAGATCAAAGTGACAACCCTAGGGTTCAATGCAAGAGTAGGCAAATAACTCTGCGGGCGGCCTTAGATAATCTACTGTTCTCTGTCTACTGTGCTAAAGCTGACCATATAAAATATCTGGGTGTTACGATTGACACAAATCTCAATTTCCGTAAACATATCGAGTTACTGTGTACGAGAGTGCGTAAATTAATATACATTTTCAAAAACCTACGACACATAGCGGACTATCAGTTAACAAAACAAGTTTATTTAGCTTTGTGCCAATCTGTTATCACCTACTGTATTACTTCTTGGGGTGGTGCCACAAAGACCATACTGCTGCCTCTAGAACGTGCTCAAAGAGCTATTCTAAAGGTGGCAACCTTCCGTCCTTTCAGATTTCTCACCCACCAGCTTTATGTGGAATGCAAGGTTCTAACCGTACGTCAACTATTTATCTTGCATACCGTACTTCATTTGCACTCTGAGCTTCCTTTTGACCCAGTACCTTTAACCAGGAGGAGAAAAGATATGGTTTGCACAAAACCACAGACGAGACACGCTTATGCCTATAGATTTTATGAATTTTTAGGCCCTTTCTTATATAACAAGCTCAACAAACTATTAGATATATACAGTATAAATTATAAAAAATGTAGTCAAGTAATATCGGAATACCTATTGATTCTCAATTACACAGACACATAAAAGCTTCTGGAAGTTATAGTGAAAAATTAAATAGTACATAAAATAGCATAATAAATAACTAAAGCTTTTGTTTATTGAATTCCTAGTCCATAACGTTGCATGATTAAATCTTACGGACTTATTGATATATTGTGATGTAAAGTGAGCGCCTGAAACACAGGTTTATTAAACCTAGCTCGGGCATGTCGCTAATTTTACATTATTCTCTGTATAATAATACGTTCTGTATGGCCTTATGTATATTTTTAGTCACACGTAATACCTAGCTGTTATTTAGGCAATAAGATATGTATGTAATTGTATAAGAATATTTTTGTAGCTTTGATTTTACAATGTTGTGTAAGTTTTATGAATAAAGATTATTATTATTATATGATGTCTGGTTAAGCCGTACTGAGGATGGGTCTGAAAAGTTGTATTGTGATATGTGCCAAATGTTGTTGTATCGTCAGTTTGGTCTCCAAACCAATCTCCCTTTGGCGCAGCATCGTTGGTCGAGTTATTGGGTTTAACATTGCATCGTCTCACTCAACTGCCGTCTTCCTTCCTATTCACTCAGTGTTTTTGAGTGAATAAACTAGTGCGCTTTACCATCAACGATTGCATCACTGCTTACCATTAGACGGGATTGCGGTCAAGCACTAGTTATAATTATAAAAAGGAAATAACTATGGAAGATTTGAATGAACAAACCAATGAGGAAATCAAATAAAAATAAATAGACGAGCGAACTTATAATTTAATATAGGTACCTCCAAATCTTTAATTACAGATTCAGAATTATTCAACACTTAATAAAAAATACACATTTTATAAATAAAATAAACTAAATATCATACAGAGTAATTTCAAGGATAGCCTAGCATTAGTGGGTTACATATTAATTAAATAACCAATATTATTGTGGGATAAATGCGTTTTAAATTTTTCAAAAATGAATATAATAAATGTTTCAACATTTCAAAATGTTCAACGTAAGGCACATTTTTGTGGTCTGAATTGGTTTTAAGAAACATATGGTTAAATGAGTAGTTTCAGATGTCTGCAGGTCCTCGGTTACAGGTTGCTTAGTGGTGATAACTGGCAAGAGAGGCCAACAGTTCTTGTACATTGACATGAGAAGGTAGAGGAGACGCTAACTCAGCATATCTGCTGGTGTAATCTGCTGGGCCAGAACGAGCCTCTTCATCATCAGCCTGTGAAAGAATTTCATGTTAGAACTACGCATGAAATGAGTTCTTTGAACCAGAATTAACTTTTTTTAAGTGTGATGGCTTGAGATGAAACCATCACTTTGACGCAGATCATAACTCTAATCAAGCAAAGCAGTCGAAGCCTGTTTTATATTTTGTAGCTTCCTACAGACTTACAACTACTATCTCAATATTTTTTGAATATTGAGATTAAAAATTAATTGAAACACTAGGGCCATGGGGTCCGAGTGCACACCAATTATTTCGAGAGATCGCCAAACGTATACTCGACTCTTCACGTGACCAGAGGGCTGGGCTATTTTTTGGCCAAAGAATCAGCATCGCCATACAACGTGGCAATGCTGCCAGCCTTTTGGGGACGTTTCCTGTTGACAGCGATGCGGATGAATTTTTTGATGCCCTCTTTTTTTTTCAATTCCTCTTTTATATATACTTGTACATACTTTTATTTTTTTTAACTTTTTAAATTATGTAAATTTTAGCCATGTAATTAATGAAATATTGAGATAGTATAATATAAGAATATTGAGATAGTATAATATAAGAATATTGAGATAGTATAATATAAGAATATTGAGATAGTATAATATAAGAATATTGAGATAGTATAATATAAGAATATTGCTAGTGCATTGCATCATATGTTCGTAAAATCTATTTTCGTAACTACGTAAATAACGCAATGAATGTTGTCGAGTTGTCACACTGAAAGCCATTACTAATATTAGTATGTTAATGTTCCTACTCATGGGACACAGGCCTCCTCTCGATGAGAGGGAGTGGGCCGTAATCTACCACGCTGGCTCGATGCGGGTTGGTAGATGTCCCATGTCTTCGAAGTTTTGCCTCTAGGACATGCCGGTTTTTTCAAGATGTTTTCCTTCACCATTTTGAGAGCAGTGGTGATGAAATATTCACACAAAGTAAAGCGCCTGACGGGATTTGAACCTACGACTGCTTACCCTGCAGTATCTTGTGTTAATGAAAACATCGGAAGGTATTCGCCACGTGATCGACCACGAGGGACTAGTGCGGGTAATTTCCTTCTTAGAGGATCCATGTGTTGCAGTTAGGGACCAAAAATGTAACGGTCGTGCTATAGCATTACTTGGGTCCGATAAATTATAATTTATTCGATTTAGTTTACTGTATGACCCGTTCTGACTTGTGTGGTACCGGGCTTAGAATAGTACCATACCATATCCTCCCGTGGGTGTCGTAAGAGGCGACTAGGCGACTAAGGGAACTCTCACCAGGGAAGCGGGCAGCAGCGCTTTTCCTGTGGAATATTAAATTACTGCGATCCCCAACCCGACGGACAAGCGTGGGTGTTGTGACAAACCCCCCCAATGTAATGAAAGCCTTGGGGGAGGCCTTTGACCAGCGGTGGACCTCTATAGGCTGAAGAAAAAGTTAACTGTATTTTTGTTATTAATATAACTGCCCATCTGTTATACGCTTGCATTATCACATGAGCAAAGTTCAAGGATAGGTCATACAGACCCGTGCATTTGCCTTTAGTTTCTCAAATCAAATCTAATTTGTTTATTTCAAATTAACCATCCGTTGGTGCTTCTGAATAGTAAATGTCGGTCAGTCCAAGAAAAGTGAAGCTAAATTGCACATTCCAAAGCGTAGATCTCTATGGAGAAGAACGTACAAGAAACTCCATGGTCACTCTTTTTAAATCATAAGGATTACATTTCTTCGTTACATATTTCTGTTGCTTGTTTCATGTGAGCACAATACAATGTCTCGGACCGTGATTCTTCAGCTAGGTACGGACCGTATTGATCACGCACAGGGACTTTAAAGACCATTCTTATTCTTCGTTTTCTCGCCTATAGAGGTCTATTGCTGGACAAACGCCTCCCCCAAGGTTTTGCTTTGGGGGAGTTTGCTTTGCCATAATCCCCACTGGCTGGCGGGTCAGGGATCGCAGTAATTTGTTATTTCACAGGAGGAGCGCTGCTGCCCGCTTCCCTGGTGAGAGTTCTCTTAGTCGCCTCTTACGACACCCACGGGAGGTTATGGGATGGTACTATTCTAAGCCTGGTACCACACGGGTTAAAGACCATAAAAGCAGCATATCTAATAAAACAAATGAGTTTTTTCTTACCATAGTAGCTGACAGGAAGCCAAGAAGCATCAAACTCAGGACCGCTAGCCACTTCATCGTGATACTCAAGCTCGTTCACTTACCACCACTTCGGCGTTCACTTTTATACCACTTGAGAACTACAATTTAATTATACCTTAATATCTAAGGGAAGCCAATCCATTCGATATGGAGTTTTGTTTGTTGATTATTTTTATAGTTTATATTTATATTTTGCCTACTTTGTGTGAAACATTTATTGTAAGTAGCGCTTATAGCAAATTATATTAAAATATCTTTAGAAACCAATAAGTCAAATTGAGCAAGCATTGAGCAAACGTGGTGATTACACTCAATCCTTCTCTGTATAAGAGGAGACCTGTGCCCAGCATTTGGACGATAAAGAAAAAAAAAGTTGTAGTCAAACTGTGTCTAACAAGGAATCCAGGCAGAATTTCAGCGCCTGCGGGCGGTGAGCAGTGGGCTCGCCGGCCCGAGTCGACAGCGCGTTGTGACGGGGTCTACGAAGACCGATGCCTCCTGGGTCAGGGTTGCGGGTTGGTTAATAAAGAAACCGTGGCCCTGGCCGTCGCAAAGGCAAGGGAAGAAACACGGGTGGGTTTTGGTTAGTGAAAGTCTGACACGCTCTTCCGCTCCGCTCAGAGCAGGAGAAGTCATTTGATGATTTCCCATCCATCAATTTCAGTCCGTCTGCGAAGCAGTGATGCCGGCAAAGGAGGAGGTCAAGCGCGAGAGAAGTGGGAATCTCAGCTTCCTCACGCCTCCAGGAGACACCCTGATCTAAAGGCAATATCGAACTCCGAACGGCCTCGGTCGACGGTACGGTGTTCTACGCGCCCTTCAAAGAGATGTCAGCACATCGTGACGGGGTCCACGAAGACCGATGTCTGTCAGGGCCGTAGGTTCTTTGAAAGATATACCATAGCCCCTGGCGCACAGGCAAGTGAAGGAACACGGGGGGGTTTCAGTCAGTAAAAGTCTCCGCCCAGAGTGTCACATCACAGATTATCTAGAAGACAATAAAGCTTGGGACTGAACTGCTTGCTCTGCTAAGCATTGTTATTAAGCAATATGCATAATTATGCTACAGTTATGACATTTTCAACACTGTTTTTTTTTTTAATCACGTAAACATTTTCATTTTTCATGTCTGGACTTGAAAAAAATACTATGATCCCTGAGTTTGTTTCGGCTTTTTCTTCTCAGAGGTAGTCAGTTAGGAAATGCCGACTCCATCTAGTTAAAAAAAATAAGACGTGTAAAAGTGATCAGTGATCCTACTTGCTTAGTAAACGATTTCATTTCATTTCAGTGGGCGAGGTCATTTGATGATTTCCCATCCGCAAAAAAAAGCAATGTTGTAATGCAGTATTTCAGCTATGGCGACCAATATCTCTGCCTCGAATTTACTTAAGAGTTTGACAGAAGCTATGAAAGAAGATGTGTTTAGAATGTCCTGTTGAAAGAACTATAAGGTTTGCATCAACTCTGTAGAATGCATACTTATGGAGAAAGGTATGCGGAACAGAGTGTAAAGTGGTATTGGAATGAAGAAACAAATATGATTTTATTTGTGACAAACATGACGAAAAAATACAAAAAATCATTTAAAACAAATATAGAAAAGATTGAAAGGTTTAGTGGGGTCTAACATGGTGGACGCAGTGCAAAAGCACACCAATTAACATAATAACAACTCTGTAAGTACTGTCTCAGACTAAAAATTTTGATAAAGAGTGATAAATAGTGAACACATTATTGAGTGTTGAATATTATTATAATAGTATGTACATAATCTTATCTATTATTTGGATGTTCATTGTGGCCCCGCACAAACGTCAATTCAATGTTGACATGCGGAAAAGTCGTACAAAAAGTACGCGAGTATGCTGAATTGAAACTGGTAAATTTACGTTTTTTAAGTAATGTATGCATGCTACCCAAAATCTCTGTGCACGGCCCTGGGACATATACATATAAACAGAATAATCGCTATAGTGAGTGAGGTATGCAGACTTTAGACAGCAAGCCGCCCGTTAGGACCAGAGACTGCAGACGGACTGTAAGTATAAATAAATAAAATAAAATAAGCCTTTATTACTGTCTGAAGTTTACAAATTAATCATATGACTAACATCGTTATTATTTATATCTCAATTTTTCTTTTAAATTTTAAGCTAGCGCTAGACTGCAATCCTGCCTGATGGTAAGCAGTGATGCAATCGTTGATGGTAAAGCGCGCTAGTTTGTTAAGCCCATTCACTTAAAAAATCTTAGTGAATAGGAAGGAAGACGGCAGTTGAGCGAGGTGGTGCAATGTTAGACCCAATAACACGACCAACGATGCTGCGCCAGAGGGAGATTGATCTGGAGACTCTACACGACCAAACTTCCGACACAACAACATTTGACGCATCATATCCGGCACACATCGCAACACAACTGTCGTCCGTACGGCTTCACCAGACATCATGCCGGAACACGACGAATCGCTTGGCGGCAAGACTCTGTCTGGTGGGTGGTAACTTCTTCCGGTAGCTGATGTTATGGCCTACTACCGAGAAACACCCACAAATGATGAATCTCTAAGCAGTAAGCAATCATGAAGTAATAATACAATGTCTAATTTATTTACAATTTAACATTTTGACGATCGGTATTATTTGAAACAGCTTGTCCTTCGACAAAGGCCTCCTCTAAAGATCTCCATCTCTCTCTGTCTCTGGCTAACCTAATCCACTCTGGACCAGCCACTCTCCTAATATCGTCTTCCCAGCGTTTCGTTTGTCGTACTTTACTTCTTTTACCATCCGACAGCCTCCGTGGCGTAGCGGTAGCGTATGCGGCCGTTGTGCAAGGAGGCGCGGGTTCGATCCCCGCACAATGCAAATATTTGTATGCATTAATATGATATTTGCACTGGTCTGGTCGTGCCTCGGAGAGCACGTTAAGCTGTTGGTCCCGGTTGCCATACGAACATCTAGTGGTAGTCGTTACAGGTTGTTGGAGTGCTCAAAAGTCTAACAATTAGTCTAATTGCATTGCTTCGATATCGCCTTCGGGTTGTGGAGGTCATACGGTAGTCGCTTCACGGAAAATATCGAAGTATTGCCAAAATTAGCAATTAGACTGGTAAAGCGGACCCCAGACTCCAAAACTGAAAAGCTACGGATGCGACTGGGATTAACGCTGAGATGATGATGATGACTTCTTTTACCATCCCTAAGGTACCATTCTGATATTATTTTGGTCCATTTCCCATTTTCTTCTCTTAACATATGTCCTGCCCATTGCCATTTTAGTGCTTTACAGACTTTTTCACTTCCTTAAATTTAATTTCGTTTTTTATTTTTTCCAATGTAAGTATATGGGACCCTTGGACCGACGTCCCTCGGGACCGATGCCCGATGGGGCCGACGGGTTCTCGAGTGGCGACCACGCACCGGAAGACGTAGCGTGGGTAGGCTCCCGACAAGGTGGACCGAGGACTTGGTGAAGGTCGCGGGAAACCGCTGGATGCGGGAGGCGCAGGACCGGACGTCGTGGAGAACCTTGGGGGAGGCCTATGTCCAGCGGTGGATGTCTTTCGGCTGAAATGATGATATGGGACCCTTTAAAGGCTACAGGCGGGTCAGGGCTGCAGCGGTAACGCTGGCCATTATTATCACTTTGATTACATTGTGTAATCGTAAGTGATATTGAATGGAAAAGTGTTGTGTTTAGTAGGAAAAAGTTACACCATCCAGCGTACTTCCTTCTCTGTATGAGAGGAGACCTGTGCCCACGATAAAAAGGATGATAATGATGATGATGATGATCCAGAGTACGTACAGTTCCATACGCTGAGATGTCCCTAATTCGTCGAAATGTAGGGTTAAACTTGAAGTTAAAGGTATCTGCGATCTGCATAATGAGTCCTGGTGTAGTAGGAATTGATCAGAACAGCGCCTCATAGTACTGGAATATAGAAATGAATGAAATCATCCCATCATCATCCCAGCGTTAATCCCAGTCGCATCCGAAGCCTTTTCAGCTTTGGAGTCTGGGGTCCGCTTTACCAGTCCAACTGCTTTCAATTAGCCTGCCGAATACCTATCTAATAGATTAGTTCAATGCAAACTCACTTTAACTAAGTTTTCATACTGAGAAATAAAATAGTACCACAGTCCACAGAAGGCTTCAATAGCTGTCGCAACAGAACAGGAAATGAAACCCATTGCTAATCGTAGTGTGTTATTCAATTAGCCTGCCGAATACCCACCTGACAGATTAGCTCAATGCAAACTCACTTTAACCAAGTTTTCACACTGAGAAATAAAATAGCACCACAGTCCACAGAAGCCTTCAATAGCTGTCGCAATAGAAAAGGAAATGAAACCCATTGCTAATCGTAGTGTGTTATTCAATTAGCCTGCCGAACACCCACCTGACAGATTAGCTCAATGCAAACTCACTTTAACCAAGTTTTCACACTGAGAAATAAAATAGCACCACAGTCCACAGAAGCCTTCAATAGCTGTCGCAATAGAAAAGGAAATGAAACCCATTGCTAATCGTAGTGTGTTATTCAATTAGCCTGCCGAATACCTATCTAATAGATTAGTTCAATGCAAACTCACTTTAACTAAGTTTTCATACTGAGAAATAAAATAGCACCACAGTCCACAGAAGCCTTCAATAGCTGTCGCAACAGAACAGGAAATGAAACCCATTGCTAATCGTAGTGTGTTATTCAATTAGCCTGCCGAACACCCACCTGACAGATTAACTCAATGCAAACTTACTTTAACTAAGTTTTCACACTGAGAAATAAAATAGCACCACAGTCCACAGAAGCCTTCAATAGCTGTCGCAACAGAACAGGAAATGACACCCATTGCTAATCGTAGTGTGTTATTCAATTAGCCTGCCGAACACCCACCTGACAGATTAACTCAATGCAAACTTACTTTAACTAAGTTTTCACACTGAGAAATAAAATAGCACCACAGTCCACAGAAGCCTTCAATAGCTGTCGCAACGTAAAAGGAAATGACACCCATTGCTAATCGTAGTGTGTTATTCAATTAGCCTGCCGAACACCCACCTGACAGATTAGCTCAATGCAAACTCACTTTAACTAAGTTTTCACACTGAGAAATAAAATAGCACCACAGTCCACAGAAGCCTTCAATAGCTGTCGCAACAGAAAAGGACATTATAAGCCAAAAATGTAAAGCAAATTCTACCTAGCTAAACAACAGCAGTGTATTCATTAGGGCTCCTTTTTTCATTCCCTTTCCTCAGATTTTAATTACGGCAGCTGTAAATATCATCTGCGAAATGTAAATAGTAAAATTACATTACCGGGTAAAAACGAAACGAGACAAATTATTAAAAGTACTGTCTTTCTTTCATCGGAGGACCCGTCGTACGGCGAGTTTTCTATCCATTTTTTTTCTGGATAGGAAATCATCAAACGACCCGCTCTGGGCGAAGCGGAAGGGCGTGTCAGACCAAATAAATATTTTTTTTTCTGATTCTAGAATCTTTTGACATTATATTGTAAATTGTTTTGACATTAAATTGAAAACTATTTGACATTATATTTAGACATTAGTACTTATGATATTTGCAACTTTTGACATTCAATTAGTAATTGTTTTTGATTTGTATAATTGTACTAGCTTTCCGCCCGCGGCTTCGCCCGCGTGGAGTTCGGTTATATTGCGCTTTTTAGATTTCCCTCGGGAACATCATATTTTTCCGGGATAAAAGGTAGCCTATGTTCTTTCTCAGGGTCCAAAGATTGTCTGTGCCAAATTTTATCAAAATCGGTTGAGAGTTTTAAGCGGGAAAGCGTAACAGAGAGACAGACAGACAGACAGACCGACAGACAGACAGACAGAGTTACTTTCGCATTTAAAATATTAGTATGGATTTGATTTTGGTTGACATTATATTTAAAACTGTTTGCCACCATATACAATATGTAAAGAAAACCCTGTCCGATCCGTGAAGGTATTGTTAGGTATCGTTAACTGATTCTAATAATGCCTACAAAGCTGGGCTAAACTTAAAAAAAATCCCCCAAAAAATAAATATTATTTCGAAAAAGCGAGGTAACTTAATGCATGTGCGGTAGACAACCCGATAGCCCCGCCCCCCTTCACCCGCGCATCTATGCGCGGGTGAAGGGGGGCGGGGCATGCGGCACGTGGTCGCATCGCTATTCGCTCCGTCACAAATGGCGTTGTCAGTTTTTTAAAAATGACCAAATTTCGGGGAAATTGGAATTAATACCCGGGAAAAAAAGATTATTTCAAAATTCATTATTATTGTTACTGTGATGATTATGTAAAATTTTATATTATATTTGGTCAAGTGTTGACCTAACCTTTATTATCCTTATGGGTCGGACAGGGTTTTCTTTACATATTGTATAAATTTCGCTTATAATGTATAAAATGTCTTTGTCTATAAAATTCTCAGTTCTTTATATTTGTGTAAAGGTCGCATATGTAGACATTCCACACAATGTAAATTGTTTTTATGAATTAAATAAATGAATGAAAATGACCTTTACTGACTAAAACCCACCCGTGTTTCTTCACTTGCCTGTGCGCCAGGGCCACGGTTTCTTTTTTAAACAACCCGCAACCCTGACTCAGGAGGCATCGATCTTTGTGGACTCCGTCAGGATGTGCTGAAATCTCTTTGAGAAAACCTCTTTCTCTTTCTCTCGCGTGAAACACAATGCGCCGTCGACTCGGGCCTGGTCCTCACCGGGTGGCGAGCTGCCCACTGCTCACCACCCGCAGGCTCGCGCCTACTGTGGCCGGGAGTTCGGTGTTGTCTCCCGACCAGGGCGTCTCCTGCGGTGGCTAGTGGCGTGAGGGCTGTGGGACTTCGCGTCCTCCTTTGCCAGCATCACTGCATCGCAGAAGGAAGTGACGGCCTGCCATGCACTCTCGCCAGGGTCGGACGCGAGAGATGGCCACCGATCGCCGCTACGAGGACACGGCGGTGCTCTACCAAAGCCGAGCAGACCTTCACCGTATGCTCCACCGTGTCCTCCCACACAATGGTGACACCCTGGCGATTCCTCCCCCCTTATCTGGAACAGGAACCTCCCGAAACAACCTGGATCGGTTGGCGTGGAGATCCTTGGGTGAGGCCTATGTCCGGCAGTGGACGCCTTTCGGCTGAAACGATGATGATGATGATGAAAGCGCCAGACGGGGTTCGAATCTATGCCATACAACTTGATAGTCGCGGCCGTTACCACTAGACCACCACTGCTCTAGAGAGTTGACATTAAAAAAAATATATACAGTATGTTAACTAACAGAGGGCGTTCCCGTTAACCCGAAATAGTATAGCATACATACATGCTAAAAAAAATATTTCCATTCGAAAACAAAATGTTTTAAAATTTTTTCCAATAAGAAAATATTCAATAAAAATTTTAAATTGACATATAAAAGAAACACACTGTACACGCGAACATGAAAGACGGCAACGTCGCAATTTATTTATACATGACGACTACTATTTTGATTTAAAACAGGAGGTTTCAAATTTATTTCCAATTGGAATTTTTTTTATTCGGATTTTTTATGCTTATTTTTCTATGCTGATAATTTTATTTTAATCTATTAATGATATATATTAACGAGTTTAAGGGAACGCCCTCTGTTATTTAACATACTGTATATTTCTGTTGCTGCTGTGATAATACACTGTATTTTTTTAATTGATACGGAACTCTTCCTACACGAATCCGACTCACACTTGCCAGGTTTTTATTTTCACCTACAGAGCTGTATCTAATATACGTACCTAATAACATCCTTGGATGGATACAATAATAAAATAGGCACTCCAATTTTCACGGATTTTTTACGGTTTTAATAATTAAATATGAGTCACTTTATCGTGAAATACTAAATTATACGTTTTTTATTCATCATCATCATCATCATCTCAGCGTTTATCCCGGTTGCATCCGCGGCTTTCGCGTTGGAGCCCGGGGTCCGCTTTCCTGCACATTCTCCTCCATTTCGCACGATCTTTAGCGTCCTGTGGTAAGAGCTTGTTGGCATGCATGTCATCTCTTAGAACGTCAAGCCAGCACTTCTTTGGTCTACCCCGCTTGTTCCGGCCCGGCGGAGGCGCCATGGCAAGACATTTGTTACCCACGTAACATGCCGGTTTCCGTAAGACGTGGCCGTACCGGCGTAGGCGACCCTCCTGCAGTTTGTCTGCAATGTCACGGACACGAAGGCTGCCCCGGATGCGGGAGTTCCTGATGCGGTCTTTCCGCGTAACTCCACATATCCACCGCAGCATATTCATCTCCGTGACACGCAGCTCCTGCTTGTGTCGCTCAAGCACAGGCCACGCCTCACTGCCGTACAGGAGAACAGGTCTAATGATGGTTTTATAGACCTGTCCCTTAAGCTTAACTGGCATTTTGGGGTCACAAGTGACACCTGTCACCTCACGCCATTTCGCCCAAGCTGCGGAAATACGTGCCTTGACGTCGCAATCAATGTCGCCGGACGCGTGAAGCACAGACCCCAAGTATTTAAACTGGTCCGTGCGCTCGACCATGTCTCCGCCTATGCGCACAGACATAGGGTCTGTCGTGTTGCTGGCCAAGTATACGGTCTTCGCCACGTTGAGTTTCAGACCTCCGTTCTCAAGCGAGTCCTTCCACGCATTCACACGCCGCACCAACCGTTCCCTGTCCGCGTCCGCCAGCGCGATATCGTCAGCATACATGAGTAGCCAGGGAGGCTGCTCATGTGAGTCCTTGATGCTGTCCGACAAAACGTCTAATATCACGCTGAACAGAAACGGACTAAGGACGGACCCCTGGTGGACTCCGACGGTGATGGGGAAGGGTTTAGTGTCGCCAACAGCGGTCCTGACAACGGAATCGGAATTCAGGTACATGTCTCGAATTATGTCGACATAGGTTTCAGGTACCCCTTTGGACCTCAGTGCCCACCAGATCACCCCGCGAGGGACACAGTCGAAGGCCTTCTGCATATCTAGAAAGAGCATATGCAGAGGCGTGTTCTTCGATCTGTATCTCTCCATGGCGATCCTTAGTGCGAAGATAGGGTCCATGGTTCCGGACCCTGGCCGAAACCCATATTGACACTCCGAGACAGCACACTCCTGCCGGATTCGGGAGTCTACGATCCTCTCAAAGATTTTCATGGTGTGGGACATGACCTTCATACCGCGATAGTTGCCCCACTCCTGAACCGAGCCCTTGCCTTTAAAGACTGGAGTAATTATACTCAGCCTCCATTGGCTCGGGATTTTGCCGGTCAGGAGCACGCGATTGAAAAAGTTAGTTAGCATGTCCACACCGCGAGAACCCATCGCCTTCCAGGCCTCAATGGGGACTCCGTCAGCTCCGACAGCTTTCCGATTCCCCATACGACGAAGAGCCGTTTGGACTTCCTCAGGCGTTATCAGAGGCACTAGTCTAAGGTTCGGAGGGAGTTCCGGTGTTTGCACCTCTTGATGCTGCTTGTTCAGCAGCTCGTGAAAGTACGAGCGCCATCTCTCCTTCACCGCGAGGTCCTCGCATAGCAGGTTGCCATTTGGGTCTTTTACACAACGGCACTTGGATATATCCTGTGCCGCTTTGACCCTGGAACGTGCCAACTTGTAAATGACCTTTTGCCCCTCAGACGATTCCAACTTCTCGTAGAGAGGTTGCAAGTGGTCTCGTCTGGCTCTGGCTACAGCTCTTTTGGTGGCACGTTTGGCAGCCTTGTATGCGTCGCGATCTTCAGGAGATCCGGTCGCTTGCCACGTTTTGAAGAGGGCTTTCTTCACCTTAGTCTCCCTCTGGACTGTGTCGTCCCACCACCAGGTTTCCTTGTCACGTTTGCGGCCGCCCTTAGAGACGCCGGGTACCACCCGCGCCGCCCCCGTAATAGCTGCCTGGATCCTGTCCCAGTGGTCTTGCACAGGTTCTCCGTCGGTACCGACGCACTTGTCGCCAATAACCGACGCAAAATCCTGGGACCTGTTTTCATCAAGCAGCCACCTCCGGATCTGGCGCCGACAGTCCTCTACACGTCTACGTTGGGCCTTTACGCAGAGGTCCATGACAAGGAAACGGTGTTGTGCAGTGAGACTCTCACCGGGTATGACTTTGCAGTTGGCTACTTTGCCGATGTGGTGCCTCCTAGTTAGTAGAAAATCGATCTGGGTAGCGCTTCGCCCGCTCCGGTAAGTGACAAGGTGCTCCGGCTTCTTTTTGAAGTAGGTGTTCACGATTGCAAGGTCCGCAGCCGCACACATTCGGAGAATGCTGTCTCCTTCCGCGTTGCGGCTACCGTAACCAAAGCCACCGTGAACACGCTCAAACTCGCCACACCTCTCACCCACATGACCGTTCAAATCACCACCCAGAACGATTCCCTGGGATAACGGAATCCCGCGAAGCAATCCTTCTAGCTGGGTCCAAAACAGTGTCCTTTCGGCTTCACTGCACCCGGCCTGTGGAGCGTAGGCACTTATCAAGTGGGTTATAACCCCATTGACAAGCACCCGCACCGACATTAGCCGATCGCTGATGCGATTCACCTCCAAGACGTCATCCTGGAGCTCGTCAGACAACACCACGGCGACTCCATTTCTCCCACTAGGTGCACCCGTGTAGATCAGCTTGTAGCCATTCCCAATAAGCCGGGATCTGCTGCCTTTCCAACGAGTCTCCTGCAGGAACGCCACGGCCACCCTCCGCCTGTGGAGAGTTTCGGCCAGCTCTCTCGCGCGTCCAGTTAGCGTGCCAACGTTCCCCGACGCGAAACGGATTTTCATGGATTGGGCTCGCTTCTTCAGCCGTGTCCGCCTCTGACACGGTAGCCCTAGCCCACAGGTCACAGGAGTCGGGCGAGGCTCCTGCGCGCCGTTTTGCGGCGGCGCCCTAGCTGTGACATGTGCATTTCTTATTTTCCTCACCATGATTGATTGGCTTGTTTGGCTTATTAAGAGTGCGACTGCCGTCTGACCACTCAACCCCGAAGGGAAAGCCGGCGTCAGAGCCCCGTTCGTGAGTCAGCAGGTGCACCGTCTGGCAGGTGGGGTTGACTTGGGTCCCAGAGATGGAGGTGGGACCCCAAAGTACCCAGTTTTTTATTATTATACATAAAAGAGCATATCACAAAAAAAGGTTATCAAAAATCATAAACGTGCACTGTTTGGGCATGTGACATTAAACCTACTCTATCAGTCCACTTTTTGGATTCTACTCCCTAAGTCCATCAAAGAAGATTCGGATCCATACTAAAGTAGTTTATTCATCAAAACAACTCTTATATTCATTTTTTTTACACCAGGTAAACAGATCCTACTATTTGTTTCAAACCGTAGTATGGAATGTACGAATGGACGAGAAACTGACGAGAAACACTGACTCTCTGTTAAATCCAATTATCATCATCATCAACCTTATTATCGTCCCACTGCTGGGCACAGATCTCCTCTCATACAGAGAAGGATTGAGCGTAATCACCACGCTTGCTCAATGCGGGTTGGCGATTTCAGACTTAAAAGTCCAGGTTTCCTCAAATCCAATAATGATTTCACAAAATTGGTTCTTCTTCTTCTTCAGCCTATAGAGGTCTACTGCTGGCCAAAGGCCTCCCCCAAGGCTTTCCACGATGACCGGGCTTGTGCTGTCCGCATCCATCGGTTTCCCGCGACCTTTACCAGGTCATCGGTCCACTTTGTTGGCGGCCTCCCTACGTCACTCCAGAACCTTACTGCCCCATCGGCCATCGGTTATACCCCGCCCACTGCCACTTAATTTTAGCGACTGGAAGAGCTATGTCGATGACTTTGGTTCTTCTGCGGATCTCCTCATTTCTTATTCGATCGCGCACAGAAACTCCGAGCATAGCTCTTTCCATCGCCCTTTGTGTGACTTTGAGCCTTCTTATGAGGCGACCACATTTCAGTTCCTTATGTCATCACTGGCAACACACACTGGTCAAACACAAAATTGGTTACTTCATTCATATTGATACTATATTATATTTATATCATATTATATCATGTTCATATTAATACCTACAACATTGTTTCTTGTTTAATATAAGCGAAACTCGAAACACGTGTCCAGTATGTTTAAGTAAAGAATCTATGTATAAAATTTCAACAACATATCATGAAAAACCACAAAGTTATGAGCTTGTTATGCTACTTGGCTGTCCCAACAAAAATATGGTCTACATTCCGCTCGGGCGGGTGAGCGCGGTGCGTTGACCTGCACCCACACTGCAACAATTTCTAAATGTCATCATCATTATCAACCTTTTTATCGTCCCACTGCTGGGCACAGGTCTCCTCTCATACAGAGAAGGATTGAGCATAATCACCACGCTTGCTCAATGCGGGTCCTCAAGATGTTTTTTCCTTCACCTTCAGTCATTGGTTTCCAAGATATACTTGGAAAGTACATATAACTTTAGAAAAGCTACACTGGTACTTGCCTGACCTGGAATCAAACCCGCGCACTCATACTTGAGAGGCTGGTATTTTACCCAGTATGCCACCACGACATACTAAACACACGACATTCTAATGTATTTGAGAAAAATATAACATGATGTAAAAAAATTGGAATCGATTCAGTTGCTTATTCTGAACAAACTATAATCAGCCCCCTAATCGGCGAACACATTTTTGTCAAATGATTGCGACTAGTTGGGATCATTTAGACCTCCCATTGGTCCGTTCGGTCCAAACGATCCCAACTAGTTGCAATCATTTGACAAAAATGTGTTCGCCGATTAGGGGGCAGGTTTTGCATTAACAAAAAATACGTCGGATGTTAAAAGCGTCCTTAATAAAAGATAAGGAAAAGCAATTTAAATATATTAAATTAAAATAAGCCGTGGCAGCTGTCATGGAGATGGTCATGAAAGGAATAATGAAAATAATAAATACATTTATTTAGCATCATCACTACATATTATAAAACAAAGTCACTTTTACTTTCCCTGTGTCGCTTTGTATGATTCAATCTTTAAATTCTTTTTTTTTCGGTTTTTTTAATAGATAGAGTGATGCAAGAGTAAGGTTTTTATGTATATAACATGCATAATATATAAGAGGAACACTGATAATTTTTGGGGTTTCTAACACATGTCGCAAAATAAACCCATTTTTTTGAGCTTATATTGCAAACGCTGGCTGAATGCTATGAGATAGATCAAAATAATGTACTACAGAATTGTAGACCTTAAAAATGCTTACAAAAAAGTCTGCAATACCATATGTTTACCTACTATAGTTTCATCATTATGACTACTTTTTTATGTTTGAAAAGTTAATTAAAATGCATCATATCAAAGATAATATTAGTAGCAGCAGATCTCTATTTGAATTATAATAATATTTTAGAATTGGTTATTTCATTCAGGAGATATCACGATTTATTCAAAACTAAACACCAGAAAAAATCCGCGTGCCGCTTGCGCCCCTGCCGGCCGCCTGCCACTTGTGTGTTTCTCTGCCTAAACCGCGGAATGAGTGGGCCGGAGTGGGGCCCATTATTTTAGAACAAACTTGCTACCCCGGTAGGCTTTCATTCTGTTTGAAGGAACTGGCTATCCATGGACAATAAGGTCGATGTATCTTGCAGAGTCAGATATTGGCTGATGGGCGGCACACTAGACATTATTTTTATTGAAGGGCCACCGTTTCTTGAGGAAGGCTTAGGTACCTATATGATTTGTCCACGTGCGAAGCCGGGGCGGGTCGCTAGTATAAATATAACATTTTCTCGGTGGTAGGCCATAATATCGGCTGCCGGCAGAAGTTACCACCCACCAGACAAAGTCTTGCCGCCAAGCGCTCCGTCGTGTTCCGGCATGATGTCTGGTGAAGCCGTACGGAGGATGGGTCTGAGCAGTTGCGTTGCGATGTGTGCCGGTTACGATGCGCCAAATGTTGTTGTGTCGGGAGTTTGGTCGTAGAGAGTCTCCAGATCAATCTGCCTCTGGCGCAGCATCGTTGGTCGTGTTGGTCTTGGGTTTTTAACATTGCATCACCTCGCTCAACTGCCGTCATCCTTCCTATTCCTAAGTTTTTTTTAAGTGAATAGGCTTAATAAACTAGTACGCTTTACCATCAACTATTGCATCACTGCTCACCATCAGGCGGGATTGCAGTCAAGCACTTGTTTAAAATTATTAAAAAATAAATTAAAAAAAGTATATAATTATTATTGCCTTTAGAACTCGTTAATATTTGATGTACCTATGTTACCTTAACTAAGATGAAAGTTGAAACTCACAACCCTTTTATCGGTTTCTGCGAAGCGTTAGAAAGCAATAGAGCTTGGAGATAACTATGCGGTTTGGGATGTCAAACGGAACGTCAGTATCTATTGAAATGTTACAGGAATTCGGTACTATGAACCTGATTTGTTGGAATACGGTTTATTTAAAACTAGCTGTGCCCCGCGGTTTCACCCGTATAAGTTTCAAACTGAAAGAGGTCAATTGTTATATTATAAGCGCCTGTTAAATAAATGTGAGCAATATGTACATTCGCGTTAGCTCCCGTTTTCGCAACATTTTTTGTTACTGCTCTGCTTCTATTGGGCATAGCAGGATGTTATATAGCCTATGTACTTTCTCAGGCTCTAGACTATCTGTATACCAAATTTCATTACAATCGGTTCAGTAGTTTTGGCGTGAAAGCCGGACAGACAGACAGACAGAGATACTTTCGCATTTATAATATTATAGTATGGATTGTAAATGTTCTGATTTGAGCAGAATTTTGTATAGAGTCTCACAAATTTTTAAAGGGTTTTATAATTAAACATCTGTATCAGGTTGTCGCCTCTAAAAAAGGACTTTTAAGGCGTTGTACTCGCGGACATTCGAGGATCTTTAACAGCTGAGCAGGTTGTCAGAAGTCATAAAGTCCGACCAGCAATCTTACCAAGTATCGTACTAGGCTTTGAAGACTTTCTTGAGATGCGGGCGAAGCCGCGGGCGGAAAGCTAGTTATTAATAAAAAAAATATTTTCATTCTGTCAAATTAGTCCGCGACTGATGTAAATGACGTATTTTTAGAGACCATATTTATTTATTTACTAGCTTTCCGCCCGCGTGGAGTTCGGTTATAACGCGCTTTTTTAGATTTCCCTCGGGAACATCAAATTTTTCCGGGATAAAAGGTAGCCTATGTTCTTTCTCAGGATCTAAAGATTGTCTGTGCCAAATTTCATCAAAATCGGTTGAGAGGTTTAAGCGGGAAAGCGTAACACACAGACAGACAGAGTTACTTTCGCATTTATAATATTAGTATGGATTTATTAATAAAGGTACACCAACAGCTTCTGTATATAAATTAACAAATAGAGTAGTTATGAATAAAAGGCTTATACAGTTGCCAATAACAGGTGAACCAACATTCACGAACATAACTGGTAACTTAAACTAAATAAATGTAAGTACTAATATTAAGTGGAAATAAACTATACAAAGATAATAACTAGCTAAGACTTGTACTTAAGTAAAAAAAAAGGAATCTACAACTAAAATTAAACATGAGATCAAAAATTAGAATAAAACTTAAAAAACTTAAACAAAGAAACTTACAGAATTAAATACAAAGAATTTTTCTCTATATTTGTGTTGGAAGCCTTAGTGTGGAATAAATGGGTAATGGTATATCTGGGTATTCTATAGGGGACTTTTACTCCAATTTGATTAAACAAGTTAATACAATCTAATTTATTGTTAACTAATTTGTAAAAAAACATAAGATCTTGTACCAGTCGCCGGTCGCGCAGTGTTGTCGTTGCGTAGTGTTGAATACGTTGCACGTATGGACACCGGGGTGATACATGCCATGTTTTTAATCGCTTCTAAACTGCCTATGATTTATCTTAACATGTTATCTTTTATCCTTTCTTAATGAAATAAGTAGAAAGAATAAGATACATTGAAATTGAAAAGAAGTTTAGTTTTTGGATAGAAGAATCGGGCCCATTATCTACCCGTCTTCAGCGTCACATAGCCCCCAGCCAATACCTCACGCCGCTGAATATTTCATGATGATTCCTGGACGAGCGATCGATAGCACTTACTGCAGTAATGTTTCTTTTATAACGGTGAGAAATGGTGCATCTTGTTTGAGCATGAGAATCGATACACCTTGTGGGAACGACACGCCTTTATATACAACGTGTAACAAAAAGGGTATATACATACCAAGGGCATGGCATCTTTAGATGATATCAAACGATATCGCGGAAGGGTTTCAACTCAAAATAAAACACTCAAAAAATTTGTACCAAATTTTCGGTTTCGTGTGTTTCTTAACCTTTTGAACGCCCATCTATATAATACGCGATGTGTCCTCCTGCGCCACACTACAAATGTATAACGTATGTATAGTAAAACGTAGGGATGGGATTACTGTCCTATCGACAAATAATATTATACATATAAAATAATGTTTATTCACCAATTTACGAAGCTAAATAAAAACTGTAATCGTAATTTCATATTTTATTTTATTTCATAAAAAAAACAATATGAAAACCTGGATATATTCCCCACAATAAAGAAAAGAATTTTAAATTTATTAGACGTGTGTTCTACAAGGTACATCCCTATTTGTCTCCAAATGTAATCCTTCTACTTCATATCAAGTAGTTGGCGCTCGAGGCACGACAAAATCCTTTCTGTTCTAGGGATGTCTAGATTTCTATGGTATATATTTTATATTCACTGTGGTCGAGTTACACGTGCATAAACTCAACCGATTCCTGCATAATTTATTTCGTTTACTTACAACAAATATAATTAATAGAAGCTAAATACGTGGTTTTCTACGTTTTAAAAAATAAAATAAAATGGAGGGTAAGTGTCTGTTTTACACAAGACCTTTTTTTTAATGGTGTCGCTAAATACTCGCAATTATTTTTCTGGTTTGTAGAAACTAATAGAAAACTGAAGAAAATTCCTGAAACGGAAGTTGACGACTTAACGGAATGTCAAGACGACGAACTATTTCAAAATTCTGATTCAGACTTGAACAACTCGCAATAATTCGTCATATTCACAGTCACAATTTTTTTATGTTGTGCGCCAACTCAAGATGTAAACATTGCACTACACTAAAATGCACAAGGTCACTATGACCTTGAAACCCGTCCGCTTATGACGTCACAGATTTCCTTCTATACACGTCGGTGGCGCGTACGGACCGCTAACTAACTAACTTTGTAGGGATGGGTATTTCAAAGGGGGTTTCACTATCGACAATGATTAGAAAACCTATTAATTCTTGATTAAGGTGAATAAAACCTAGTTTAAAGTGTACAATATTTATAAAATATTATATATTTACGTCATTTTCTTGCAATAATAGTATTTATGATCATTTCGACGAGATGAAATATAGCGAGGTCTTCGTCGTGTCCCATCACTGGCTTACTTGATATCAAGTAATTGGCGCTGGGGGCATTAAAATATTTTCTGGCGTTTTTGTTTCTATTGAAAATTAAACAAATAAGAACTTATTATGCGTGAAAAAGTTAAAAATATGGTTGATAACAGGGCAAATTTCCATAAAAACAAAATAAAAGGTCTTGTAAAAGTCGTAAATTTATTTTATACTGTGATTACTTCTAATCAAGTAGTGGCGCTGAGGGCACGAAAATCTCGAACTTGTATAGAAGTGATTGGCGTTCAAAAGGTTAAAATAAAATCATAACAAACGTGGCAGCACACTACATACGTTAATAACTACTCGTTACCCGTCACGTTACTTGCCAAAATCCGATAAATGTCTTCAATATCTCTGTGCGACTAGTATGATAGTAGCCTATCACAGGCGGTATTTTTCCTCATAACTTCCTAACATAAAGAGATAGGATTAAAAATCCCTTCCAATATCGTTTGATATCATGTAAAGATGCCATGCCTTTGTTATGTACATACCCTTTATGTAACACGTTGTATACATGCGATGAATATATGGAAATCGTTTATTATTTTAACTATAACTAGTATTTGGAGCTTGTTTTAAGCAGATGTATCTGTGCTAGGAGACTCCGCTCTTGCGTTACATAAAGATTATATGTAGGCATTTTTCTTTGCAAAACTTGAGAACATAATCATCATCAACCTTTTTTATCGTCCCACTGCTGGGCACAGGTCTCCTCTCATACAGAGAAGTATTGACTGTAATCACCAACACGCTTGCTCAATGCGGGTTCGGTTGGCAATTTCAGACTTAAAGGCAAAAAATGTGAACGTGAGAAAAATATGACATGTAAAAGTGATCAGTAATCCTAATTGCACAATAAACGATTTTATTTCATTTCGTTGCAAAGTCCAGGTTTCCTCAAGATGTTATCCTTCACCTTGTAACCTTGTACTTGGTGTCCAAGATATACTTAGAAAGTATAACTTAGACACATTTTTACATTGGTATTTGCCTGACCTGGAATCGAACCCGCATACTCATACTTTAGAGGCTGGTGTTTTAACCACTAGGCCATCACGACTTCTCGAAAGAACATAATAATGTAAAAAAAAAACTGCTAAACATGCAGCACGTACGCAAGCATGCGAGTATGTGGGTGGGAGTGAGTTTGAGTGTCATCATCATCATCATCATCAGCCCCTACTCGTCCACTGCTGGACATAGGCCTTCTTCATGGCACGCCAATAAGCTCGATCCTGAGTAGTTCTCCGCCAGCCACTACCAGCCACCTTTTTGATGTCGTCGCTCCATCTCGCCCAAGGGCGTCCCACGCTACGTTTGCCGAGACGCGGTCTCCACTCGAGGACTCGTTTACCCCAACGGTTGTCGGTCCTGCGGCATATGTGACCAGCCCATTGCCACTTCAGCTTTCTAATCCTCTCAGTTATGTCGGTGACTCTGGTCCTCTGTCGGATCACCTCATTTCTGATGTGGTCCTTCAGAGAGACGCCCAACATAGCCCGCTCCATAGCTCGCTGAGCGACTTTAAACTTATGGACTAGTCTGACCGTTAGTGTCCACGTCTCGGCTCTGTAAGTCATGACGGGTAGGACGCACTGGTTGAAGATTTTTGTCTTCAAACATTGTAACAACACAACTTCGCCGACGAAGTTGTGTTGTTAAAAAAGTTTACCAAATGCTGCCCATCCCAGCTGGATCCTTCTATTTTTTTTATTTTTTTATTTATTGTTTGTTCAGACTACATGTGGTTCATTCTGTTAGTAACAATTTCACTTAAAACCTATGTTAGTACTTAATAACTAAAACCGATTTTGTACGGTCCGCTAATGCCCACACAAGCGGACTATCTGCCCGGGCCGCTATCGAGTGCAGAATGATGTTGGGACTGTCACGCAACCCGCGAAGTAACGAGGCAGATTTCTTGCGCCATACTGCGTCAAAGCTGTCAACGCGTGTAAGAGATTTTATGAATTTATGTAATACACATACCTATATATAAAATTATAAGTATGTGTAAATATGTACAGGAATGTAATGGCCTAAACATCTAAGGTCTAATTTCTCAAAGCAAAGCTTATTTATTATAAGCTTTGCACATCAGGATAGTTACTAGCTAGTTATTTAGTGTGTGAATGTTTACACGAATATATCTTGTAGGGAAATAGGGTTTTATAAAGTAAAGCACGGACAGACAAGACTAGATATTTTATTTCAATTTAGACTTGTCACAAATTTATAAAGTAAGGTAGTTGTCCGTTCGCAAAACTAGGTCATTCAAGGAGAAGAACTGGACAAGAAACTCCTTGGAAACATGACAACATATCTATCAATATGTTTCATTCTTTGTCAATATTATCTTTAAAATACACTAACTTCTAACTCTTGGACAGCAGTCCAAGAGTACTTAGAAGTATAGCAATATAATACCATTAGCCAGGAAAGTATTCCCAACCTAAATAACACACAATATACATTATAATCATAAATCTATAACAATGTCTAATGACTATTTACTTACAGCAATGAACCAGTACTTTGGCCCAGTTCCTTCAGATATATTATTCACTTATACTTATTAGTTTATAACTTTCAGAATTCTCGACTCAGACTGTCCAGAGCCGGCTACATCTTAGCCTTATATAACCCTCTAACATACCGCTCTTTTAGACCAATCACAAACGAGTATCGTGTGTGGGTAAAATTACTTCAGATATACGAGATTATAAACAAATGTTATGTTTTAGAATCGTTTTGAAACATATTAGCATCACTAAGCAATATATTAAATGTTTACTATAGTCCTTGAAATATATTAATTTTAACAACATTATAATGTAAACAAATAACTCTGCCATCTTTGAACCAATCAGCAAAGAGCATCACATCTTACTAAAATAACTTTTAGCATAGCTATGAAGAACCCTTGAAAATATAATTAAACTGTTTTACATATTATTAAAGTATTATTACAATTAATTACTTGTTCATTTATAAGCTGTATATAAAGCTAGATAAAATACCGACATCCTCAGAGTTCAGAGAATCATTCTAAAGTAAGTAATTTCTTATTTGAATTACAATATAAAATCATAACAAACATTTTAAGTATCATTAATTGTTATATTAACATTTATAACAATATTAACATAAATAATTGTGTGATTTGATTTCAGTTAGCAGTCAACCATAGATTCGTTCGGAAGCATAAGTCAATCCCTACGTTTAGGAATCACAATATAGTCTCAATGATAATTGTTTACATAAAAATTCTAACATCAGTTTATGAAATCTCTCTTATGAAAATGTTAAATAAAGTTACTTTTATTTTGCTTCATTAACTTGTTTCCAACCTATTAATGTTGGTAAAATAATATTGTTGAATGGAACGTAACCGTACATTTGTCAATAACATCTGTCATCTCATAGACTGACATTGATTTCTTTTGTATATGATTGTGTTTTATAGTGTGATATCTTTATAAAAACGTAAATAATCTAACACGGCCATGCTGAATGGTACTTTGCTCTCAAAGTACACATGAAATAATTTGGCCATACAGATATTTACATGACAGTGCAATGAGAATCAGATGGTGTTAACATACAATCATGTCCTTATTTTGTAACACTCTTTGTGACCACTTGCGATTTTATTTATTATATTATCAATACAAAGTTTTATCTTATGTAACAACTTGCATCAAATATATTCACAGTCTCAAATTATTTTTGTGAACACTTGCGATTTTATTTATTATATTAACAATACAAAGTTTTATCTTATGTAACAACTTGCATCAAATATATTCACAATCTCAAATTATCTTTGTGACCACTTGCAATTTTATTTATTATATTTACAATACAAAGTTTTATCTTATGTAACAACTTGCATCAAATATATTCACAGTCTCAAATTATCTTTGTGACCACTTGCAATTTTATTTATTATATTAACAACACAAAGTTTTATCTTATGTAACAACTTGCATCAAATATAATTATTCACAGTCTCAAAATATCTTTGTGACCACTTGCGATTTTATTTATTATATTAACAATACAAAGTTTTATCTTATGTAACAACTTGCATCAAATATATTCACAGTCTCAAATTCTTAAGCTCTATATAAGCACTAGAATTTACATCAAGTAATGCTAAGTTTTATCTATGTAACAACTTGCATCATATTATATCTTATCCTCAGTCTCAATTCTTTGAGCACTAGGATCTAAAATTTTATTCTTAGTATCTATCCTATGTACTAGAATTTACATCAAGTAATGCTAAGTTTTATCTTTGTAACAACTTGCATCATATTATATCTTATCCTGAGTCTCAACTCTGAGCACTAGGATCTAACATTTTATTCTTAGTATCCTCTGTACTAGAATTTACATCAAGTAATGCTAAGTTTTATCTTTGTAATAACTTGCATCATATTATATCTTATCCTCAGTCTCAACTCTGAGCACTAGGATCTAACATTTTATTCTTAGTATCCTCTGTACTAGAATTTACATCAAGTAATGCTAAGTTTTATCTTTGTAACAACTTGCATCATAATTATTATATCTTATCCTCAGTCTCAACTCTGAGCACTAGGATCTAACATTTTATTCTTAATATCCTCTGTACTAGAATTTACATCAAGTAATGCTAAGTTTTATCTTTGTAACAACTTGCATCATAATTATTATATATTATCCTCAGTCTCAACTCTGAGCACTAGGATCTAACATTTTATTCTTAGTATCCTCTGTACTAGAATTTACATCAAGTAATGCTAAGTTTTATCTTTGTAACAACTTGCATCATATTATATCTTATCCTCAGTCTCAACTCTGAGCACTAGGATCTAACATTTTATTCTTAGTATCCTCTGTACTAGAATTTACATCAAGTAATGCTAAGTTTTATCTTTGTAACAACTTGCATCATAATTATATCTTATCCTCAGTCTCAACTCTGAGCACTAGGATCTAACATTTTATTCTTAGTATCCTCTGTACTAGAATTTACATCAAGTAATGCTAAGTTTTATCTTTGTAACAACTTGCATTATATTATATCTTATCCTCAGTCTCAACTCTGAGCACTAGGATCTAAAATTTTTATTCTTAGTATCCTCTGTACTAGAATTTACATTACATTTTTATTAAATTAGCTTTGTCTATGCAAGTACTGAAATCAAGTATTAGGCTAAAGAAAAGCTTATAAATTTAATTTTTGTTATTAAAAAGTCATCTAACACGGTACTGACAAATTCTTAATTTGAAAGTAAAACTATAATCAAGAAGTCAATTAAATGGTTTGCTCTAAATGACTTTCAACAGAAACGTTCTGATTTGAACGTTATGAACCCACTCGCCTTTATGTCTCTAAGATTTCCAATTCCTTTCGAGGCCAATATATTCATATTATTCATTTATTATTTTCATATCAAATTGTTTTCTAAAATGATAATCTCATAGGGTATAGGCATATTCTCATATCCCTTAAAATTTATCACTTAATTTATCATGACGTCTATGGTCCTTGTTAACAAAAACGGTGGGTGTCTCTAATATTATAGATTATGTTTTTACGTCTAGTGAAATCATTAGTTTCTTAAATATTTCAGCAGCTTGATTTAGTCTTTGCATAGCCAAGTCACTTTCTGCCTGAACATCAATATATTTAGTATTATTATATCAGTAATCATTTAATAGAGCCTGTATGCAAGGTATATTTGTATCACGTCTTATTAACAACGCAGCAACGGGGTAAAACTAGTTGTTTTTTTTTTTAATAGAGTTATAGATTGCTGGACCTTCCATAAACCTTTCGGCCAGTCTGACTTATTAGGACATTCTGCAGTTAGCATATTTATTATGGTTATAACATATCTCTCTACTTGTAAATTAGCTTTATGGGTAACTATAGCTATCATATGATGATTAACTTGCCATTAATCGAATTTTGTTTGTGTTGAAATTAGTTCCTCTATCAATAATATGTAATTAAGGATGGAGTACCAAAATGCTAAATATTTCACGTACTATATCTACCACTTCCCTTGTTTTAGACCTGAATTTGATTTATTTTTGTACATACTAAGCAATGATTTTATGTATATTTTTATGAATTTACCCTTTCCTGGAAATTTTCAATGCTTTGTTATATCCTACATGACAGTTTTCATCATGATAAAGCCGTAAAATACAGAGAATTACTGCCTTTAGGAAGGTAAATGATTGGGTCAGCAGAAAAGTTCAGCTTTATAATAAAGTAAATTATTATTATTATTTTTTTAGAGTATTCTGATATATCAGCAGATTGAACTTTTTCTATTGAGTATTTTTATAGAGTTAGTAGTATAGTAATATGTATAGTTTCAGAATCTTTATGTTGAGCTGATTCAAAACAAGATGTATGAGAAAGCCAAGTTTATAATATTTACCGAAAGAGGAGGACTTTCATAATCTGCATGACTAATATATTCTCCTTTTTTTTTTTATTTAATAATCTCAAAGCTAAAATCTTGCAATTAATTCCGCAACTAAGCGACTCTAGGTATTAGGTCACTTCATAGCGATGAACTTGGTTGCTTTACGATCAGTTATTATTTTGAACTTTATTCCTAGGAGATAAACACGAAAATGCTTCAAAGCATTGTATATGGCAAGAGTCTCTACCTCATATTTTCAATTCTAGTACCAAGAAGTTATAATTTCTTTGCTCTTTTCTCTTATAATTTGATGATTTATAATCTGGTCCCTTGTTAGTTTACTGCTAGTTAATACTGTAATATCTTTA
Source organism: Sesamia nonagrioides (assembly GCA_017933935.1). Taxonomy (NCBI): domain Eukaryota; kingdom Metazoa; phylum Arthropoda; class Insecta; order Lepidoptera; family Noctuidae; genus Sesamia; species Sesamia nonagrioides. The sequence continues at coordinate 33,582 of JADWQK010000365.1, read as the reverse complement.
TATCAGGGAATCGTAATAGAAATTATTATCGTTGACAAACACTGTTTTAAACGGATACTCGAATCCGTTTCGAGATTTTGCACCAGTATTTAATAATGCTTTTACAGAGATCAGCTTTTGTTATTTGTAACATTTTTTTGTTTATAAATTGCTTATGCCAGCCAGCTGTTGACAATGTTATGGTCCTTTTGACACAACATACAATAGAAGCAACTTTTAAGAATATCGGTATGTTTCAGGTTTACTATCTTTAGCTTTAAGGTAGAAACAATTATTATTAATTCTCCCTTTTTGCAGCATTTTTCTTTGTGGCTATAATTAGTTACGACGAAGGTTTGTTCTGCTCAAAAGGGTCCTTTTACAGTTTTTGGTCCAGATTGAAAGCGAAACTATTAATGCTGTAGTACAGGTCAATCTAAAATTCGTTAATACCCCCGCATTCAAGCTCAATTAATTGTTCAGTTGTATAGCCTATGTAACAAGTATATTACAGTCTTAGTAATTCTCTTGAGTATTCATAAGTCGTTTAGGTCAAGTCATTCAAGTATCAAATAAAGTCTATTCAATATCCGTTACTTCGTCTTATCTTTATCATCTTATTATATCTTTCAATTTATATCTATACTTCTATACTAATAATTACCTATAGCTGAAGAGTTTGTTCGTTTAAATGCGCTAATCTCAAGAACTACTGGTCCGATTAGAAAAACTCTTTTTGAGTTAGTTATAATATTTATAGCTGAAGAGTTTGTTTGTTTGTTTAAACGCGCTAATCTCTGGAACTACTGGTCCGAAAAGAAAAATTCTTTTTGAGTTAGGTAGCCCATTAATCCAGGAAGGCTTGCGGCTATATAACATCACGCTGCGACCTATTGGTAAAAAACATATCGAAACCTACGCGGGTGTAACCGTGGGGCGCAGCTAGTTTGTAATAAAAACTAAAAAAGAGCGTCAATTCCCTTGTTCACAAAGTAGAGTAAATTTTAGTTTAATGCATCTTTTTCTTTCTATTTATTTACGAAAAGACATGTTGATTGGAACGCACCCACACCAAATCTCAACGTCTAAGCGTCAGCTGTCAGTGTCCTTGATTCCCGCCGCCGGCCGTTTCTTCTCTCCTTCCTATGTATCGTATCCGCTGTGCTAGCATTAATACTTACTTTGAATAAACTAATTACTTTCTAAATTTACAGTTTTTCATTAAGACAAAAGCTAAATTTAGTCCTGACAAATTAGTCCGCGCCTGACGTAAATTGGCGTCTGCAGCAGCCATGTTTTTAATCGCATCTAAACTGTCTATGGAGTATCTTAATTTGACAGGATTAAACTAATAGTTTTTCGTCCGTCCTTTTCTTAATGAGATAGAATATTTTTATACTCCAAAAAATTTACTTAAAAATATAAGCTTAAGTAATTGTCTTTTTTTTTGGAGAATCCCAAGGTTTTCCTACTACCAAAAAATACTTAAAAATAAAAGCTTCATTGTCTTTTTTCTGCAAAATATTTAAAAACTTTATTTGTTATTTTATTCTGACTGATGTGTTCACCTTTTCAATCTCGGTGGTAGGCCATAACATCGGCTGCCGGCAGAAGTTACCCCACCAGACAAAGTCTTGCCGCCAAGCGATTCGTCGTGTTCCAGCATGATGTCTGGTGAAGCCGTACGCAGAACGGGTCTGAGCAGTTGTGTTGCGATGTGTGGCGGGTACGATGCGCCAAATGTTGTTGTGTCGGGAGTTTAGTCGTGGAGAGTCTCCAGATCAATCTCCCTCTAACGCAGCTTCGTTTGGTCGTGTTGGTCTTGGGTTTAACATTGCATCACCTCGCTCAAGTGCCGTCATTCTTCCTATTCCTTAGTTTTTTAAGTGAATAGGCTTAATAAACTAGTGCGCTTTACCATCAACGATTGCATCACTGCTTACCATCAGGCGAGATTGCAGTCAAGCACTAGTTTATAATAATTAAAAGAAAAAACTGACATCTCCCGCTCCTGTTATGCGCGTCTTTCAATACATAGTCATAGTCCACTGATCCAGTTACCTATCATCATACTTCAAAGACTTGTTCGATTAAATTCTTTATTGATACTTGGCTGTATGTTAAGCGAGTGATGGCCTGTTTAGTTATCAGTTGTAACATTAGGTGGCGACACTGTTGTTTGGCCACTACTGTCACAGCGGTCGGCTTACTTACTGTGTTATTTCATCATCATGATCATCATTTCAGGCGAAAGACGTCCACTGCTGGACATGGACCTCCCCAAAGGATTTCCACTATGACCGGTCTTGCGCCTCCCGCATACAGCGGTTTCCCGCGACCTTCACCAGGTCGACGGGGACTCCCCACACTGCGTCTTCCGGTGCGTGGTCGCCACTCAAAAACCCGCCAGCCCCCTCAAGCATCAGTCCTACGGGCAATGTGCCCGGCCCACTGCCATTTAAGTGTTACAATTCTTCGGTCTATGTCAGTTACTCTCGTTCTTCCGCGGATCGCCTCATTTCTGATTTGATCACGCAGTAAAACCCCAAGCATAGCCCTTTTCATTGCCCTTTGAGTGACCTTGAGCTTTCTTATAAATCCCATTGTTAGGGACCACGTCTCAGTTCCATAAGTCATCACTGGCAACACACACTGGTCGAAGACTTTTGTCTTGAGACACTGCATGCACGTTTATTTACTGAATAAATAATATTATTTAGCTAAAGAGAAGTCTTGTTTGTTATCCATATTTCAATAGTTCTTATATTACTTTACCATGACGTGTTAAAACCATCATCGTTGCATTGTCAGACAAAGATGGAGCTATACAGGATAAATTGTGCTATCCCTCTCTCACAACAACGGTTTAATGATGGTTTTAAAACGTTAGTAGGGCCCATAGTCAATTGGTAGGTATACGAGTAATCGAGTGTAGACTTTATAAGGTAGAAAAAAATTGCCGAGCGTTCTGGTCAAGTAAAGGGTTGACTAGAACCATTGTCAGGAGTTTTTGACGGGAAAGCTAAGATGAGCGTCACGCGCTTTTTTCATTGGTCTTTCAAAATTATTTATAGTGTCGTTTACTGAATAAAAGCGCGTGATTTATGTAGTAAAAAGTGCATTCTGTAAATAATTCGTAAAGAACATTGAAATTTCGCAGTATAGTGGCCACATCATGACTTTGCCTCGAACCTCCCTCAGAGATGGCTCACGCGGGCGTCTTTTTCAACTGTCATTGGCGATATCCGCCATTACTGTGACATAAAATTTTCAAAGAATTTCTATAATTTGTTACTTAAACGTGTTATTAGCAAAATTGTGGTATCTATTCCACAGAGGCCATTGATCAAGAGTTGAGGTTGAGATTCAACCTCAACTCTTGATCAATGGACTTGAAGAAAGAAGAAGAAACCATTATCACGTCATGTTATATATCGCAAAAAACAGACCACAATGCGATGCAAATACACTACCAGTCCTAATTCATTTATAAGCTAATCAATACACGTGGCGGCCCGTCGGCCATAATTGCTGCATAAATTTCTTTCGAACGTGGATTCGAACAATAATCGGGTAATATGGAATTTAAATTATCATAATTTCATGCGATGGTAAACGGTGCGATGATTTGAGGACACTCGTGGTACAGGTGGTCCACAAATCAAGGACGCTCAGCGAGCTATGGTAGGGCATATCCTTGGAGTCTCCCTGAGGGATCGAATCCGCAACGAGGTGATCCGGAAGAGAACCAAAGTTGTTGACATAGCCCAGAGAATATGCAAAGTGAAGTGGAAATCTTCTTCAGCCTATAGAGGTTCACTGCTGGACAAAGGCCTCCCCCAAGGCTTTCCACGATGACTGGTCGTGTGTTGCCCGCATCCATCGGCTTCCCGAGATCTTCACCAGGTCATCGGTCCACCTTGTTGGGGGCCTCCCTACGCTGCGTCTTCCGGTACGTGGCCGCTACTCCAGAACCTTACTGCCCCATCGGCCATCGGTTCATACGAACAATGTGCCCCGCCAACTGTCACTTAATTTTACGACTCGAAGAGCTATGTTGGTGGCTTTGATTCTTCTGCTTTAGTTGGCCATATTAACCGTAGAACTGATGACCGTTGGAGTAGACGTATGACGCTAGAGTGGAGACCCCGAATCGGTAAACGTAAGATGGGTCACCCTCAGGCTAGGTGGAGCGACGGTCTTCGCAGGATGGCTGGTAGTAACTGGGTGAGAGTTGCCGAGAATCGATTTGAATGGCGTGAAATTTCAAAGACCTATGTCCAGCTGTGGACTGCTACAGGCTGATGATGATGATGATGAAATGGTGGCTGACAAAAGATGAATATATGCTCAGTGGTACAATACAATATGCTCAGTGGTGCCACCCACCAGACAAAGTCTTGCCGCCAATCGATTCGTCGTGTTCCCCCATGATGTCTGGTGAAGCCGTACGGAGGACGGGTCTGGGCAGTTGTGTTGCGATGTATGCCGGGTACGATGCGCCAAATGTTGTTGTGTCGGGAGTTTGGTGGTGGAGGGTCTCCAGATCAACCTACTTCTGGGTTAAACATTGCATCACCTCGCTCAACAGCCGTCTTCCTTCCTATTCACTCAGTTTTTTGAGTGAATGGGCTTATAAAACTAGCGCGCTTTACCATCAATGATTGCATCACTACTTACCATCAGGCGGGATAGCGATCAAGCACTAGTTTATAATTATTTAAAAAAATGTGATTGGACGTTGATTAAGTGCATCAGATCCCCCGTTGGTCTCGTGGTTGTAAGCGCGACTCATCATCATCATCTCAGCATTAATTCCAGACGCATCCGAAGCTTTTTCAGCTTTGGAGTCCGAGGTCCGCTTTACCAGTCTAACTGCTGATTTTGACTACGATACTTTCCGTGAAGCGGCTGCCCTCTGACCTCCACAATCCGAAGACAAATTAATTAATAATTAATTGCAAATGATAGTGTTTTACTCAATTACCCTGCCGAATTCCCACCTGACACTAGGGATTAGCACAATGCAAACTCACTTCAGCTAAGTTTTCACAGTGAGAAATAAAATAGCATCACAGTCCACAGAGGCCTTCAGTAGCTGCCGTGACAGAAAAGGACCTCATCATCATCAACCTTTTACCGTCCCACTGCTGGGCACAGGTCTCCTCTCATACAGAGAAGGATTGAGCGTAATCACCACGCTTGCTCAATGCGGGTTGGCGATTTCAGACTTAAAGTCCAGGTTTCCTCAAGATGTTTTCCTTCACCTTCAGTCATTGGTGTCCAAGATATACTTAGAAAGTACATATAACTTTTAGAAAAGTTACATTGGTACTTGCCTGACCTGGAATTGAACCCGCGCACTCATACTTGAGAGGCTGGTGTTTTAACCACTAGGCCACCACGACTACAAAAGGACCTTATATGCCAAAAATGTAATCCAAATTCTACCTAGCTCAACAAATCGAAGCATTGCAGTTAGACCAATTGTTGGATTTTTGAGGGCTCCAACAACCCGTAACGACTGCCACTAGATGTTCGTATGGCAACCGGGACCAACGGCTTAACGTGCTTTGCGAGGCACGACCAGACCAGTGCAAATATTCATACATACAAATATTTGCACTTACTATACCCACGTCTCCTTGCGCAGCAGCGTTCGCTACCGCTATGCCACGGAGGCTGTCAAGTTGTAACTTGTCACGAAGGTTGTAAGCGCGACTACTCTCCATAAAATCCTGAGTTCAATTTTCATAGTCTATCGATTCTGTAAAAGTCTCACCCTTAAAAATACATTAAAAGCTACTACTTACTATGATTATAAAAAAATACAATATATATTTATAATATGCACATATACAAAATCAAGGAAGAGGGGTTTAAAATGACACTACACTATTTTAACTCTGCAATTTCTACATATAGAACCCACCAATCACGGATCTCCGCTATATTCAAACATTTAATTAATATTGACTACTTTCAATTTTTTAAATGCTTCTAGAACAAAATACTCAGCGATGCAGATCTCCAGTCAGCGCTGATGCCTCAGGAGTTGAATCCAGCCATCGTTTTCGACAAGGTACACTTTTAATACCCTTAGTTCCTATTCTGAACCGCTGCTAGGCAAGGAATTAAGGAGGCACAACGCGCAAGCGGAGCTCACTCCGCTGTGCCGTGATTTCTTGCGACGAAGGACTTACGCCCCGTTTTACCTCCTCTCTTCCGTAGATTGCGACTACAAAGCAATGTATAAACAAACAGTTCTTTCAGGACGCTCCATGGCGCGCAGTGTTCCCACTCGGCCGACAGCGTCGCGACGCAGAAGTAACAGCAGATGCGTCACTCCCACCACCAGTTACAACTGTATCGCAGAACTTGAAGCTGTACAGTCGAGTTGCAACTTGTATTGCCCTCGCTGTTGGAGCGGTGGTCGAAATTATACTGTATATTATTGAGTTTTATACTGTCGTTTAAATAAAGGAATTCATTTTGTTTCATTTCACCTCTTCTTTTTCTTCTTCAGCCTATAGAGGTCCACTGCTAGACAAAGGCCTCCCCCAAGGCTTTCCACTATGACCGGTCTTGTGCTGCCCCCATCCATCGGCTTCCCGCGACCTTCACCAGGTCATCAGTCCACCTTGTTGGAGGCCTCCCTATGCTGCGTCTTCCGGTACGTGGCTGCCACTCCAGAGCCTTACTGCCCCATCGGCCATCAGTTCTACGAGCAATGTGTATGTCTTCGTATGAGGTCCATTGTGAGCGACCACGTTTCAATTCCGTAAGTCAACACTGGCAACACACACTGGTCAAAGACCTCAAGCCACTCCAAAAAAAAATGTTTTTTACTGTAGTAGTGTTAGACCGCAATCTCGCCTGATGGTAAGCAGTGATGCAATCGTTGATTTGTTTATTAAGAGCCTATTCAGATTCACGCTAGCTTTGAAGACACTTAAATTGTAGTTGTCACAGTCATGGACATGTTAATAAGTCCTTGCGTATCATCATCTGGCTTCTACACTTTGTGACCGTGGCTGCCATGAACGGTCCCGTTCTATCATCAACTACCTTGTCTTTTCACAACTACGTGTATGTTGGACATGACCTTTCGTCAACCCGGTTTACTATAAACTAGGATTTCCATGGTATCATTAGAAAAAAGAGTGCGTCGCTTCAGCGCCGTACCCGTAGCAGTTTGTAGGCTGAGGGTGTTGTATGTGCGGTGGGACATGCCCTTTTTACTGAAGTGGCTGCAGCTGCCTTTTTTTTTTTAATTGGAACAAATCCCGCCACACATTTCCCACCCACTGCAACTCCTGAAAGCCAGAATCAACAGTGGAGACCGCCAGATAAACGCCGAGCAATGAAGCTCGACGAGTCCCGGAGAATCGATTCAACTGTCTTAGGTCCCGCAACAAAATTAATCAGAAAAGAATAGCGGATATATAAATAGGATAAAATATATATAAATAATAGGAGTAAGAAAAAAGACATGCTAGCGCCTGTGATTATTATATATTGTAATTTTAATGCAATGCACATTATGACAACCTCCAATTTGCATTCAAACACACTCAAACTGCAGGTACGCCTGTGCTAAAAGAGCTTCAGCGTATATTTAATTCTGCTCTCTTTTCGGGGAGAACTCCTAAGGCATGGAATAAAAGCGTAGTGGTTCTGTTTTTCAAGAAAGGTGGCAAATCCTTACTGAAGAACTACAGACCCATTTCGATTTTGAGCCATGTCTACAAGCTGTTTTCGAGAGTGATCACGAACCGACTAGCGCGTAGACTCGACGAATTCCAGCCGCCTGAGCAAGCCGGGTTTCGAGGAGGATATAGTACCCTAGACCACATACACACAGTGAAGCAGATTATACAGAAGACCGAACAGTATAATCAGTCCCTGTGTCTAGCATTTGTGGACTATGAGAAGGCCTTTGACTCCTCCGAGACCTGGTCTGTTCTTGAATCTTTGCAGCGATGCCAAGTCGATTGGCGATATATCCAAGTGATGAGGTGTCTCTACGACGCCGCCACAATGTCCTTCCAAGTCCAGAACCAGCAGACTAGACATATCCCTCTTAAGCAAGGAGTGAGACAAGGGGACGTTATATCCCCCAAATTGTTATCCAATGCCCTCGAGGATATGTTTATGACGCTGAATTGGCAGGGTCGGGGCATTAATATCAATGGCGAGTACATCTCAGACTTGCGATTTGCGGACGATATCGTCATCATGGCGGAAACGCAGCAAAAGCTGGAACAAATGCTGGCCAACTTAGCTGACTCCTCCCAACGCATCAGTCTCTGGATGAACTTAGTTATGACCAAAATTATGTTCAATGAACGGATCATTCCGGGACCGGTTGTCGTAAACGGAATGCCGCTCGAAGTTGTTTCAGAATATGTATACCTCGGGCAAACGTTACAATTAGGGAAAAACAACTTCGAGAAGGAGGCAAATCAGTCAGTCTTCGCGCGAACTCGGAAGCGTTCGGGTGTAGAAAAAATGTCTTCTGAGAAAGTAAAGTGTGTATCGTGCAACATAGTAATAAACGAGTGTTTATGTTTTGTGCAAAACAAAATAGACATTATGGACGAGGAGAGTTTGATCCGTTTGTGTATTGGCACCTATACTGAGAGAGAAATCGCAACGGCAAAAAGTTTATTGTTCGAGTCTGTTTCTACAAGTACCCGCAATATATCAAGGCGAAAAAACAAAGAGCAGAAGAATATCGAAGATATTATTTGCGTCTTAAAGACAACAGACCCGGATAAAACCCCGATCTTTGTGGCTCGAGAGCTGGAGAAACTACCACCGATATCCTTTGACCACATCGATGTCTCAGCTCTGTTGAAAAATATTTTGGTTTTAACCCTTTATAAGGCCGAGAAAACTAGAGGTAGTACAGAAATGAAATTTTGGTATGTTAATAAGGGTATTTTTATTTGATTTTTAAGATTTTTTTAAATCGGAAATGTGTTGGGAAATGTGTGGAAAATTTGGTGGCAGTATATGTGCCACTGCCCATACTAGGAAATAGGTAATATTTTTATAAATTAAATAAATTATATTTTTTTCATCTTTCTATTTTATGAAATTAGAAATAAAACCATGTGATAATTTTCAACACAAAAATATTTATTTTTAGAGGAGTTTTCTTTATAAAAATATGCTAATAATAATAATAATAAGAAGTTGCCAATAAGCCTGATATAGTGATGGTGGATCGATCAGAGCGGCGTGCAATGATTGTTGACATAACCATCCCGCATGATGAGAACCTCGTGAAAGCCGAGAAAGATAAACAAATCAAGTACCTTGATTTGGCTCACGAGGTTGTCGACATGTGGGAAGTGGATTCAGCAATCATTGTACCGATGGTCGTGACAGCCAATGGCTTAATAGCCAAGAGCCTCGACCAACACCTCAGGAGGCTCTCGTTAGGCGGCTGGATCAAGGGCTTGATTCAGAAAGCGGTACTGCTGGACACGGCTCGCATTGTCAGGAAGTTCCTCTCTGGAGCCCTGACCGCCGGTAGCTTGGACCCTGTTCCCGATACCGGTGGGCTACTATTTTTTATATTTTTAAATGTTTTTGTTTTTTTTTATACAAATATTTAAAAATGTAAATTATATGTAAGAAAGGTAAATAAAAGAAATAATAATAATAATAATTTAATTTATTAAATGACAACAAAGGTCCAATGGTTAGTAACTTAACTTAACTTATCAACTAAGGGTTAGTAATACTTAAAAAAAAACTAATCAAGATGATAATGTGAACCTTTGCGATCTTCGGAAACTTTATTTGTCTTTGTACTACACAAACGGCATTTACGCGGTGTGTCATCAAATGTTTTCCAACATCTTGGAAATGAATGTCATCATGCACTCCTACGACTTCTGGTAGTTGGTACTGCCTGTAGCTCTCTTCTTTGCAATAAAATTAGGTACGCTAGAAAGGGTCCTCTTTCTCGTTGTGTAGTTTCCGATAAGCGATCTAGCAATCTAGATGCGAAACTATAGCTTCGATGGAGTTCCAGGATTTCGCCGTGAAACAGATTATAATATGAAAGCATTTATGATACCAACATCGATTAGGAAATAAGAAATTCGGCACCACCAATGCCTATTCCGTCGTCCAACCTCATATGTGCCTGTTTTGATCGAATTTATCGACTCCTCCCATCCTCTTTACGTATTTAGTGATTGCCAATGGGCAAGGAAAATTCTTTTTTGTGCCATCCTTCATAGTTTTTTGACAAAAAGTTTGTGACGTTTTTTGTATTCTTTCAAATTATGAATCCAACATCATTCTTCATTCTCCATTAGTAGTTTCCTCGGTCAAGCTTTACTTTCCTTTTTTATCCCTTTTACGAATTTCGGCAAGTCTGCTCTATTTACATTTACGGTGGCAATTCCTAAAAACGCATCAATATCCGGTTTTCTAACTGTTTCCCAATTTAGGGTTTGTTTTTGAGAGGTATACAAATTTGTTTGCTCAATCAATTACTTCTTCACAAAAATATCTTGAAAAATAAGCCACTGCAGAAGTTCTACTCGGAAAGAAAACTTTAGGTTTCAAGGTGGCTTCGTCAAATTTTCAGCATTTGGCCTGTCCGACCACATACCTTTTTTCCAGCCATTGTCGTTCTCATCTTCTGAGGAAGAGTCTGCAGAATCTTCTGGAGAAGACTCCAAAATATGCCGAGAGCGCAGATTTGATAATCGTGAAGGCCTGACTGGTCGCAATTTTTCTTCGGGTTCGCTATTTTCAATATCAGGTACTCTTTTAGGATCAATATTTTCTATTTCATCTACATTAGGTGAAAGCAAACTCACATCTACTGGACTTGGGCGCTTTGGTGGCACAGGTGTTGGACTTCCTTGACTTGAACAATATCTTGGTCCTCTAACATCGCACGAATGTATTTCAAAATTGGTTTCTATACTATCTTCGCCCTCGTGCTCATCTTCTGAGTTGTCAGGATCTTCAGGAAGTCCAAACATCTGCTCAATTTCATTTTCAATATCTTCATCACGCAAGTATGCCTGCAATATAAACAGGCAATGGCATTTATACTGCCACCAGAACATGTCAGTGAGCAGGCAGTGGCATAGATACGGCCACCAATAAAATTTACAATAAAACAAATTTCAACACATTCATAGCCAAAATTACACGCAAGACATAATAAATAGAAACAAATTAATAAAATAAATTACTTTTCTTACCATTTTAGCCAAAATTTTAGAAGATGCAACTGGATGAAAAATTCTAACCGAAAAACACCACTTTCAAGCGATAATGAACGAATTCAAATTGACAGCTTTCAAGCATTTGTCAAAGGGACCCATAATTTTGACGTAAAAATCATTAATGCTGCCATCAATAAAAAATTCAATTCCGGTGAACGATACAGTCTGGAATAAAAAAATATTTTTTTTGGTGGCATGTATACTGCCTCTACCTTGAAAAGGGTTAAAATCTGAAATTCAGAATTTGAAACAGACTAGTGTGACGATAGACCAATTAAATATGTTAAAAGCGGATATAGACCATCTGAAGTTTGCGTCACTGGTGGATGTGGAACGACCAGTATATGTAAACAATAGACGTGGTGGGTACTTGTTGGCAAATGATTGCGATAGTGGCCCGATTGGTATTATGAATATTTCAAAAAATAACAGCAACGAGGAAAGTACTCCTAAGAATAGGATAAATGAGAAGGTGCATTGGCGATTACCGGCATTTACCCAAAATAATAAGAATGGAAGCTGTGATAGCACTATCTCTTTCGCACGCAGCCCGACCCCAGCTCATAATACTACCGTGGCCGCCGCCGGTGACACCAACAACGTCATGCAGCAGCAATCGGGTAGCTCAAAAACTGTGAGTACACAAAATTATAAAACATTGTCACCGTCAAGCCGGTTTGCTGAGAGATCGCAAGCGCCTGAGATCGTCACCGCTAGCGCCAACTCATCGGATAGCCGTATCGTTACGACTGATGTAAATAAAAATAAGTCGTTAGCAGAGGTGGCGCGAAATGGTGTTTTTAAATCAGAATGTCCTAAAGAACCATGGATCACAGTGCAAAGGAAGAGGCACAGAAACATGCATTCAGAGTCTGTTGTTAGAGGTAAAGCGGCTTACAAGCCGGAGGATAAATTTAAGCCCGCCAGTTTGAAGATACCTTTGTTCCTCTCCAATGTACACAAAGATACATCAGATAATGATATTTTGGAGTATGTGTCTTCGAAGATTAAGGAAAACGTCGTTTTACAAAAGATTAAAATGAAAACAGAAAAAGAATACAATGCGTTTAAAATGTTAGTATGCAATAGCAAGTTAGATATGTTCTTAAGCGATGAGTTGTGGCCAGCAGGTATAACATGTAGACGGTTCAGACCTTACAAGCACCCTGCGCCGGTCGAGGATGAAAACAGAAAGAATTCAAAACAAATATGAGTACAACGTTGGTAACTTATAACTGTAAGAATATCAAGCGTTCCGTCGAGGGTATACAGCAGTTGTGCAGCTTTGCAGATATAATTGCTTTACAAGAGACGTGGCTGTTGCCGGATGAGTTGTCATACTTAGCTGACGTGCACAGCTAGAGCTAAAACATTTTAAACGCATTGTATTCTTTTTCTGTTTTCATTTTAATCTTTTGTAAAACGACGTTTTCCTTAATCTTCGAAGACACATACTCCAAAATATCATTATCTGATGTATCTTTGTGTACATTGGAGAGGAATAAAGGTATCTTCAAACTGGCGGGCTTAAATTTATCCTCCGGCTTGTAAGCCGCTTTACCTCTAACAACAGACTCTGAATGCATGTTTCTGTGCCTCTTCCTTTGCACTGTGATCCATGGTTCTTTAGGACATTCTGATTTAAAAACACCATTTCGCGCCACCTCTGCTAACGACTTATTTTTATTTACATCAGTCGTAACGATACGGCTATCCGATGAGTTGGCGCTAGCGGTGACGATCTCAGGCGCTTGCGATCTCTCAGCAAACCGGTTTGACGGTGACAATGTTTTATAATTTTGTGTACTCACAGTTTTTGAGCTACCCGATTGCTGCTGCATGACGTTGTTGGTGTCACCGGCGGCGGCCACGGTAGTATTATGAGCTGGGGTCGGGCTGCGTGCGAAAGAGATAGTGCTATCACAGCTTCCATTCTTATTATTTTGGGTAAATGCCGGTAATCGCCAATGCACCTTCTCATTTATCCTATTCTTAGGAGTACTTTCCTCGTTGCTGTTATTTTTTTGAAATATTCATAATACCAATCGGGCCACTATCGCAATCATTTGCCAACAAGTACCCACCACGTCTATTGTTTACATATACTGGTCGTTCCACATCCACCAGTGACGCAAACTTCAGATGGTCTATATCCGCTTTTAACATATTTAATTGGTCTATCGTCACACTAGTCTGTTTCAAATTCTGAATTTCAGATTTTAAAACCAAAATATTTTTCAACAGAGCTGAGACATCGATGTGGTCAAAGGATATCGGTGGTAGTTTCTCCAACTCTCGAGCCACAAAGATCGGGGTTTTATCCGGGTCTGTTGTCTTTAAGACGCAAATAATATCTTCGATATTCTTCTGCTCTTTGTTTTTTCGCCTTGATATATTGCGGGTACTTGTAGAAACAGACTCGAACAATAAACTTTTTGCCGTTGCGATTTCTCTCTCAGTATAGGTGCCAATACACAAACGGATCAAACTCTCCTCGTCCATAATGTCTATTTTGTTTTGCACAAAACATAAACACTCGTTTATTACTATGTTGCACGATACACACTTTACTTTCTCAGAAGACATTTTTTCTACACCCGAACGCTTCCGAGTTCGCGCGAAGACTGACTGATTTGCCTCCTTCTCGAAGTTGTTTTTCCCTAATTGTAACGTTTGCCCGAGGTATACATATTCTGAAACAACTTCGAGCGGCATTCCGTTTACGACAACCGGTCCCGGAATGATCCGTTCATTGAACATAATTTTGGTCATAACTAAGTTCATCCAGAGACTGATGCGTTGGGAGGAGTCAGCTAAGTTGGCCAGCATTTGTTCCAGCTTTTGCTGCGTTTCCGCCATGATGACGATATCGTCCGCAAATCGCAAGTCTGAGATGTACTCGCCATTGATATTAATGCCCCGACCCTGCCAATTCAGCGTCATAAACATATCCTCGAGGGCATTGGATAACAATTTGGGGGATATAACGTCCCCTTGTCTCACTCCTTGCTTAAGAGGGATATGTCTAGTCTGCTGGTTCTGGACTTGGAAGGACATTGTGGCGGCGTCGTAGAGACACCTCATCACTTGGATATATCGCCAATCGACTTGGCATCGCTGCAAAGATTCAAGAACAGACCAGGTCTCGGAGGAGTCAAAGGCCTTCTCATAGTCCACAAATGCTAGACACAGGGACTGATTATACTGTTCGGTCTTCTGTATAATCTGCTTCACTGTGTGTATGTGGTCTAGGGTACTATATCCTCCTCGAAACCCGGCTTGCTCAGGCGGCTGGAATTCGTCGAGTCTACGCGCTAGTCGGTTCGTGATCACTCTCGAAAACAGCTTGTAGACATGGCTCAAAATCGAAATGGGTCTGTAGTTCTTCAGTAAGGATTTGCCACCTTTCTTGAAAAACAGAACCACTACGCTTTTATTCCATGCCTTAGGAGTTCTCCCCGAAAAGAGAGCAGAATTAAATATACGCTGAAGCTCTTTTAGCACAGGCGTACCTGCAGTTTGAGTGTGTTTGAATGCAAATTGGAGGTTGTCATAATGTGCATTGCATTAAAATTACAATATATAATAATCACAGGCGCTAGCATGTCTTTTTTCTTACTCCTATTATTTATATATATTTTATCCTATTTATATATCCGCTATTCTTTTCTGATTAATTTTGTTGCGGGACCTAAGACAGTTGAATCGATTCTCCGGGACTCGTCGAGCTTCATTGCTCGGCGTTTATCTGGCGGTCTCCACTGTTGATTCTGGCTTTCAGGAGTTGCAGTGGGTGGGAAATGTGTGGCGGGATTTGTTCCAATTAAAAAAAAAAAGGCAGCTGCAGCCACTTCAGTAAAAAGGGCATGTCCCACCGCACATACAACACCCTCAGCCTACAAACTGCTACGGGTACGGCGCTGAAGCGACGCACTCTTTTTTCTAATGATACCATGGAAATCCTAGTTTATAGTAAACCGGGTTGACGAAAGGTCATGTCCAACATACACGTAGTTGTGAAAAGACAAGGTAGTTGATGATAGAACGGGACCGTTCATGGCAGCCACGGTCACAAAGTGTAGAAGCCAGATGATGATACGCAAGGACTTATTAACATGTCCATGACTGTGACAACTACAATTTAAGTGTCTTCAAAGCTAGCGTGAATCTGAATAGGCTCTTAATAAACAAATCAACGATTGCATCACTGCTTACCATCAGGCGAGATTGCGGTCTAACACTACTACAGTAAAAAACATTTTTTTTTGGAGTGGCTTGAGGTCTTTGACCAGTGTGTGTTGCCAGTGTTGACTTACGGAATTGAAACGTGGTCGCTCACAATGGACCTCATACGAAGACATACACATTGCTCGTAGAACTGATGGCCGATGGGGCAGTAAGGCTCTGGAGTGGCAGCCACGTACCGGAAGACGCAGCATAGGGAGGCCTCCAACAAGGTGGACTGATGACCTGGTGAAGGTCGCGGGAAGCCGATGGATGGGGGCAGCACAAGACCGGTCATAGTGGAAAGCCTTGGGGGAGGCCTTTGTCTAGCAGTGGACCTCTATAGGCTGAAGAAGAAAAAGAAGAGGTGAAATGAAACAAAATGAATTCCTTTATTTAAACGACAGTATAAAACTCAATAATATACAGTATAATTTCGACCACCGCTCCAACAGCGAGGGCAATACAAGTTGCAACTCGACTGTACAGCTTCAAGTTCTGCGATACAGTTGTAACTGGTGGTGGGAGTGACGCATCTGCTGTTACTTCTGCGTCGCGACGCTGTCGGCCGAGTGGGAACACTGCGCGCCATGGAGCGTCCTGAAAGAACTGTTTGTTTATACATTGCTTTGTAGTCGCAATCTACGGAAGAGAGGAGGTAAAACGGGGCGTAAGTCCTTCGTCGCAAGAAATCACGGCACAGCGGAGTGAGCTCCGCTTGCGCGTTGTGCCTCCTTAATTCCTTGCCTAGCAGCGGTTCAGAATAGGAACTAAGGGTATTAAAAGTGTACCTTGTCGAAAACGATGGCTGGATTCAACTCCTGAGGCATCAGCGCTGACTGGAGATCTGCATCGCTGAGTATTTTGTTCTAGAAGCATTTAAAAAATTGAAAGTAGTCAATATTAATTAAATGTTTGAATATAGCGGAGATCCGTGATTGGTGGGTTCTATATGTAGAAATTGCAGAGTTAAAATAGTGTAGTGTCATTTTAAACCCCTCTTCCTTGATTTTGTATATGTGCATATTATAAATATATATTGTATTTTTTTATAATCATAGTAAGTAGTAGCTTTTAATGTATTTTTAAGGGTGAGACTTTTACAGAATCGATAGACTATGAAAATTGAACTCAGGATTTTATGGAGAGTAGTCGCGCTTACAACCTTCGTGACAAGTTACAACTTGACAGCCTCCGTGGCATAGCGGTAGCGAACGCTGCTGCGCAAGGAGACGTGGGTATAGTAAGTGCAAATATTTGTATGTATGAATATTTGCACTGGTCTGGTCGTGCCTCGCAAAGCACGTTAAGCCGTTGGTCCCGGTTGCCATACGAACATCTAGTGGCAGTCGTTACGGGTTGTTGGAGCCCTCAAAAATCCAACAATTGGTCTAACTGCAATGCTTCGATTTGTTGAGCTAGGTAGAATTTGGATTACATTTTTGGCATATAAGGTCCTTTTGTAGTCGTGGTGGCCTAGTGGTTAAAACACCAGCCTCTCAAGTATGAGTGCGCGGGTTCAATTCCAGGTCAGGCAAGTACCAATGTAACTTTTCTAAAAGTTATATGTACTTTCTAAGTATATCTTGGACACCAATGACTGAAGGTGAAGGAAAACATCTTGAGGAAACCTGGACTTTAAAGTCTGAAATCGCCAACCCGCATTGAGCAAGCGTGGTGATTACGCTCAATCCTTCTCTGTATGAGAGGAGACCTGTGCCCAGCAGTGGGACGGTAAAAGGTTGATGATGATGAGGTCCTTTTCTGTCACGGCAGCTACTGAAGGCCTCTGTGGACTGTGATGCTATTTTATTTCTCACTGTGAAAACTTAGCTGAAGTGAGTTTGCATTGTGCTAATCCCTAGTGTCAGGTGGGAATTCGGCAGGGTAATTGAGTAAAACACTATCATTTGCAATTAATTATTAATTAATTTGTCTTCGGATTGTGGAGGTCAGAGGGCAGCCGCTTCACGGAAAGTATCGTAGTCAAAATCAGCAGTTAGACTGGTAAAGCGGACCTCGGACTCCAAAGCTGAAAAAGCTTCGGATGCGTCTGGAATTAATGCTGAGATGATGATGATGAGTCGCGCTTACAACCACGAGACCAACGGGGGATCTGATGCACTTAATCAACGTCCAATCACATTTTTTTAAATAATTATAAACTAGTGCTTGATCGCTATCCCGCCTGATGGTAAGTAGTGATGCAATCATTGATGGTAAAGCGCGCTAGTTTTATAAGCCCATTCACTCAAAAAACTGAGTGAATAGGAAGGAAGACGGCTGTTGAGCGAGGTGATGCAATGTTTAACCCAGAAGTAGGTTGATCTGGAGACCCTCCACCACCAAACTCCCGACACAACAACATTTGGCGCATCGTACCCGGCATACATCGCAACACAACTGCCCAGACCCGTCCTCCGTACGGCTTCACCAGACATCATGGGGGAACACGACGAATCGATTGGCGGCAAGACTTTGTCTGGTGGGTGGCACCACTGAGCATATTGTATTGTACCACTGAGCATATATTCATCTTTTGTCAGCCACCATTTCATCATCATCATCATCAGCCTGTAGCAGTCCACAGCTGGACATAGGTCTTTGAAATTTCACGCCATTCAAATCGATTCTCGGCAACTCTCACCCAGTTACTACCAGCCATCCTGCGAAGACCGTCGCTCCACCTAGCCTGAGGGTGACCCATCTTACGTTTACCGATTCGGGGTCTCCACTCTAGCGTCATACGTCTACTCCAACGGTCATCAGTTCTACGGTTAATATGGCCAACTAAAGCAGAAGAATCAAAGCCACCAACATAGCTCTTCGAGTCGTAAAATTAAGTGACAGTTGGCGGGGCACATTGTTCGTATGAACCGATGGCCGATGGGGCAGTAAGGTTCTGGAGTAGCGGCCACGTACCGGAAGACGCAGCGTAGGGAGGCCCCCAACAAGGTGGACCGATGACCTGGTGAAGATCTCGGGAAGCCGATGGATGCGGGCAACACACGACCAGTCATCGTGGAAAGCCTTGGGGGAGGCCTTTGTCCAGCAGTGAACCTCTATAGGCTGAAGAAGATTTCCACTTCACTTTGCATATTCTCTGGGCTATGTCAACAACTTTGGTTCTCTTCCGGATCACCTCGTTGCGGATTCGATCCCTCAGGGAGACTCCAAGGATATGCCCTACCATAGCTCGCTGAGCGTCCTTGATTTGTGGACCACCTGTACCACGAGTGTCCTCAAATCATCGCACCGTTTACCATCGCATGAAATTATGATAATTTAAATTCCATATTACCCGATTATTGTTCGAATCCACGTTCGAAAGAAATTTATGCAGCAATTATGGCCGACGGGCCGCCACGTGTATTGATTAGCTTATAAATGAATTAGGACTGGTAGTGTATTTGCATCGCATTGTGGTCTGTTTTTTGCGATATATAACATGACGTGATAATGGTTTCTTCTTCTTTCTTCAAGTCCATTGATCAAGAGTTGAGGTTGAATCTCAACCTCAACTCTTGATCAATGGCCTCTGTGGAATAGATACCACAATTTTGCTAATAACACGTTTAAGTAACAAATTATAGAAATTCTTTGAAAATTTTATGTCACAGTAATGGCGGATATCGCCAATGACAGTTGAAAAAGACGCCCGCGTGAGCCATCTCTGAGGGAGGTTCGAGGCAAAGTCATGATGTGGCCACTATACTGCGAAATTTCAATGTTCTTTACGAATTATTTACAGAATGCACTTTTTACTACATAAATCACGCGCTTTTATTCAGTAAACGACACTATAAATAATTTTGAAAGACCAATGAAAAAAGCGCGTGACGCTCATCTTAGCTTTCCCGTCAAAAACTCCTGACAATGGTTCTAGTCAACCCTTTACTTGACCAGAACGCTCGGCAATTTTTTTCTACCTTATAAAGTCTACACTCGATTACTCGTATACCTACCAATTGACTATGGGCCCTACTAACGTTTTAAAACCATCATTAAATCGTTGTTGTGAGAGAGGGATAGCACAATTTATCCTGTATAGCTCCATCTTTGTCTGACAATGCAACGATGATGGTTTTAACACGTCATGGTAAAGTAATATAAGAACTATTGAAATATGGATAACAAACAAGACTTCTCTTTAGCTAAATAATATTATTTATTCAGTAAATAAACGTGCATGCAGTGTCTCAAGACAAAAGTCTTCGACCAGTGTGTGTTGCCACTTGCCAGTGATGACTTATGGAACTGAGACGTGGTCCCTAACAATGGGATTTATAAGAAAGCTCAAGGTCACTCAAAGGGCAATGAAAAGGGCTATGTTTGGGGTTTTACTGCGTGATCAAATCAGAAATGAGGCGATCCGCGGAAGAACGAGAGTAACTGACATAGACCGAAGAATTGTAACACTTAAATGGCAGTGGGCCGGGCACATTGCCCGTAGGACTGATGCTTGAGGGGGCTGGCGGGTTTTTGAGTGGCGACCACGCACCGGAAGACGCAGTGTGGGGAGTCCCCGTCGACCTGGTGAAGGTCGCGGGAAACCGCTGTATGCGGGAGGCGCAAGACCGGTCATAGTGGAAATCCTTTGGGGAGGTCCATGTCCAGCAGTGGACGTCTTTCGCCTGAAATGATGATCATGATGATGAAATAACACAGTAAGTAAGCCGACCGCTGTGACAGTAGTGGCCAAACAACAGTGTCGCCACCTAATGTTACAACTGATAACTAAACAGGCCATCACTCGCTTAACATACAGCCAAGTATCAATAAAGAATTTAATCGAACAAGTCTTTGAAGTATGATGATAGGTAACTGGATCAGTGGACTATGACTATGTATTGAAAGACGCGCATAACAGGAGCGGGAGATGTCAGTTTTTTCTTTTAATTATTATAAACTAGTGCTTGACTGCAATCTCGCCTGATGGTAAGCAGTGATGCAATCGTTGATGGTAAAGCGCACTAGTTTATTAAGCCTATTCACTTAAAAAACTAAGGAATAGGAAGAATGACGGCACTTGAGCGAGGTGATGCAATGTTAAATCCAAGACCAACACGACCAAACGAAGCTGCGTTAGAGGGAGATCTGATCTGGAGACTCTCCACGACCACACTCCCGACACAACAACATTTGGCGCAACGTACCCGCCACACATCGCAACACAACTGCTCAGACTCGTTCTGCGTACGGCTTCACCAGACATCATGCCGGAACACGACGAATCGCTTGGCGGCAAGACTTTGTCTGGTGGGGTAACTTCTGCCGGCAGCTGATGTTATGGCCTACCACCGAGATTAAAAAGGTGAACACATCAGTCAGAATAAAATAATAAATAAAGTTTTTAAATATTTTGCAGAAAAAGACAATGAAGATTTTATTTTTACGTATTTTTGGTAGTAGAAAAACCTTGGGATTCTCAAAAAAAAAAAAAGACAATTACTTAAGCTTTTATTTTTATGTAAATTTTTTGGAGTAGGTATAAAAATATTCTATCTCATTAATAAAAGGACGGACGAAAAACTATTAGTTTACTCCTGTCAAATTAAGATACTCCATAGACAGTTTAGATGCGATTAAAAATATGGCTGCTGCAGACGCCAATTTACGTCAGGCGCGGACTAATTTGTCAGGACTAAATTTAGCTTTTGTCTTTCCGTAATTAAATAGAAAGAAAAAGATGCTTTAAACTTAAATTTAGTTTAGTTTGTGAACAAGGGAATCTGCGTCATTTTTAGTTTTTATTACTAATATAAATTGAAAACTTAAAACCTCGATCGTAAATCCTATATTTCACTGTTTTTTGTACTTCAACTACATATCACAGTTGGCGCCTCTCTAAACCCGACCTCATTATAATAAGCCCGCATACTATTGTCCATTGATTTCCCGAGGGCACTTTAAATTGACCGGGACACGATTACCTGCCAACGCCTCTGTGCCCCCCGTATGCATTAATCATTATAGAGGAAAATTTTGTTTTTACCTTTACTAGATGTACTTTTATTGAGTTTTTCGCACCTATAGTCGCGTTGTTTAGGGGCTCGTGACTAATCTACAGCCGCATAGTTCGGTAGGTCAGGTTAAGCAAGGCTTACCGCGGTTGGTTTGGAGATGGGTGACCAACTTATTTGTAACACAGTTGGTTCCAGACACTGATTACTGTCTTTTTTTTATTGTACTTATTTGTTGTTGTATGATATGTTGTCATCTGCCGGTGTCGCGGGCGCATCATGGGTGACAGATCATTGACGTCAATACATACGTCAATGTGACAGGCGGATGTTTTAATTTTATAAACTGTCAATGTCTAATTATCAAATACATGTGTGTCTTTGACCCGGGTTATGACATCAGGAAAACATGGTTTTATTTTGAGTAAGAGTGGATATTTTTCATGACCACCCCACTCGGCTCAGGCAAAAGTTGTTGGAAGGGAAAGGGAAACCTAAACCTAAACAAAATTGTAATTAGTGTTGTATTTGTTGTGCATTCTCATATTTCGTCATCATTGTACATAATTTTACTATACATATATTTTTTGTCACATTATTTTATTATATCCAATGTTAATGAATTAATTCTCAATTATTATTGACTAGATTTAAATCTTATTATTGTATTTTTTTGACATCTTATATTCAATTTATTGTTATTGTATCTGGTTGTTCACTTCGTAATTTAGAACATTAATTTTCATAACGTAAGTTTTATTTGTACGCGAATGTTGTGCACGTCTGTTATTGACACTAACACTAGAATAAGACCTTTGCAATGTTAATTAACCATGTTTGTGTTTGTGTTGTTGATGTGCCTTAAATAAATAAATAAATAAAGAGGCTTTTTAGTAAGTTATATTTCTTTGTTCTTTTTTTCTTTATTATGTGTTTATTATTATTTAAGTGTATTATTAGTGTAATGTGCGTTCTGGTGTGCGGAATAAGCAATTTTTCTTTCTTTTCTTTCTTTATTTTAGTTACCGAGACCCTTCCGAGCCTCGGAAAGCACTTGGTCCCGGCTGTCATTTGTAGATCTTTAACAGTCATTACGGGTTCTCAGAAACGGGAAAGTCTGACCACTAGTCTTACCAAAGGGCTTTGGAGGTCAGATAGTCATCATCATCATCATTGTTTCAGCCGAAACACTGCCATTGCTGGACTAGGTCCCCCAAGGTTCTCTACGACGACCGGTCCTACGCCTCCCGCATCCAGCGGTTTCCCGCGACCTTCACCAGGTCGTCAGTCCACCTTGTCGGGGGCCTACCCACGCTGCGTCCTCCGGTGCGTGATGGCCACTCGAGAACCCGTCAGCCCCATCGGGCATCGGTCCTACGGGCAATGTGCCCACTGCCACTTTAGTGTTGCAATTCTTTGGGCTATATCGGTTACTCTCGTTCTTGTGCGGATCTCTTCATTCCTGATTCGATCACGTAGTGAAACTCCAGGCATAACCCTCTCCATTGCCCTTTGAGTGACTTGGAGCCTTCTTATAAGGCCCATTGTTAGCGACCACGTCTCAATTCAATAAGTCATCACTGGCAACACACACTGGTCGAAGACTAGATAGTCGCTCCATACAAAATACTGGTATTCAACTGAAGTCGGTCAGACTGGCAGCTGACCTCAACGTACTTGGAAAAAGGCTAGGTAGATGATGATGAGTCGAGTAGTTTTGGATTTGTGACTTAATATAGCCACAATGGTACAGACGACAACAATCTAAGGTACTTCAATCTGTCAGATTTATTTAACAGACTTTCAACTTTATCACTAAAGCTTTAAGGCTCAAGGTTGATTGGGAATATTTGTCAGTTTTTTTTATATAATTATAAACTAGTACCTGCCTGATGGTAATCAGTGATGTAATCGTTAATGGTAAAGCGCGCTAGTTTATTAAGTGGCTATTCATTAAAACAAAAAATAAAAATAGTGAACAGGAAGGAAAACAGCAGTGGAGCGAGGTGATGCAATGTTAAACCCAACAACACGACCAACGATGCTGCGCCAGAGGGAGATTGATCTGGAGACCCTCCACGACCAAACTCCCGACATAACAACATTTGGCGCATTGTACCCAGCACACATCGCAATACAACTGCTCAGGCCCGTCCTCCGTACGGCTTCACCAAACATCATGCCGGAACACGACGAATCGATTGGCGGCAAGACTTTATCTGGTGGGTGGTAACATCTGCCGGCAGCCGATGTTATTGCATATTTGACGTTTTCGAGTAGTTAGACCTGCTGCCGTCTGGGGTGGGGTCCTCACATTGAGACGCTGTCGGGTAGACTCAGTTCTGCCGCCTATGCTGTTAAGAAAATTAGACAGATGACTGATGTGGATACAGCCAGAATTGTTTATTTTAGTTATTTTCATAGTCTTATGACATAGGGGATTCTTCTCTGGGGAACTTGTGCGGACATCAATACCATCTTTGTTTTACAGAAGAGGGCTGTTCGAGCCATTTACAACCTTGGTCCTAGAGATTCTCTTAGGGAAAAGTTCAGAGAGGTGAACATTCTGACTGTAGCTTCACAATATATATTTGAAAATCTTATGTATGTTCATAAAAATACCTCGAATTTTAAGAAAATAAGCGATATTCATAATATAAATACCAGGAACAAACACAATCTTGCTGTACATCACACTCGTCTCCACAGAGTAGGCAACTCGTTCATGGGTCAATGTATGCACTTTTACAACAAGCTTCCCATGGACATTCGAAACTTACCCATTAAACGATTTAAGAACCATATAAAGGCCAAACTTTGCAAAAAGGGGTATTATAAAATCACAGATTATTTAGAAGACAAAAAGCTTGGGACTGAGCTGCTCGCTCTGTTAAGCATTGTTATTAAGCAATATGCGTAATTATAAGGTAAATTATTGTAAACATTTTCATTTTTAATGTCTGGACTTGAAAAAGACGATGATCCCTGAGTTTGTTTCGGCTATTTCTTCTCAGAGGTAGTCAGTTAGGAAATGCCGGCTTCATCTAGTTAAAAAAATAAAATAAAAAATAAACATGACGTGTAAAAGTGATCAGTGATCCTACTTGCTTAATAAACGATTTCATTTCATTTCTGTGCATTGAAGGTTGTGTGTTGTGGTTTGTGTGGGTAACATTATACATATATCGAGACCCTGCCGTGTCTTAGAAAGTACGATAAGCTGATGGTAACACAATCAGCCTATAGGCTGATGCATTTGACATCGGTAGTAGATTTATAGCCCTTTTCCTCTCATAGGGAGAAGATGAATGTTATAATTTTGAACCTAGTGCGGTATGGTAGATGTCAGACGAATATTAGTTCAAGGTCAGGCCGGCTTCCTCACGAAGTCACGATGTTTTGCTTCACCGTTTTGGGAGCAGTGGTGATGAAATTATTTACACAAAGTAAGTTGTCGTAACCCTCGACCTATCATTCCTAACTTTAAAAATGTGCTACGGTGCACCTGTTTGGGCGGATAGGGGCGGCACGACGTAAACTGCTTCATAGCCAACGTTTGGCATTGATATTTTTATGCAAGGCGTATAGAACAGTCAGTACTGAAGCTTTACCTACAATGACCTACAATGTCGTATATCGAGGTAGTTTATACTGGGCTGCCATTACTCTTACTCTACTTATCCGGTAATTGGGTAAAATGACACTTTTTTTTGTGGATGGGAAATCATCAAATAACCTCCCCCGCTCTGGGTGGAGCGGAAGGGCGTGTCAAACTTTTACTGACTAAAACCCACCCGTGTTCCTTCACTTGCTTGAGCGCCAAGGTCTACGGTATGTGTTTCGAACAATCTGCGGCTAATATAATACCTTTTGGTAAGACAGGCAGTCAGATTAAAGAGGTTTCTAACCATTAAAAACTTTAATTTTATTTCAGCATTGCTTTTCGTGTAAAGTTTTATAAAACAACGAAATACGTGTCTCGAGTTTGTAACAGAGAGATCGACATCGCAATTTAGTTTAAGTAATAAACGTGGTGGTCCCTTTTGTTAAATACGAAATTAAGCAACTGAAAGTAAAATGGTGTTGTTACAGAGAACGGAATAATGCAAAACGTGGTAGTTTTTGGTAAACTTTTTCAATTACTTTTTACGAACTACGTGAACCTACTGGTTTCATTATCATCAATGGAGGTTTGGGTTAAA
Organism: Sesamia nonagrioides; assembly: GCA_017933935.1. NCBI lineage: Eukaryota > Metazoa > Arthropoda > Insecta > Lepidoptera > Noctuidae > Sesamia > Sesamia nonagrioides. The sequence goes on along the minus strand of JADWQK010000365.1, from coordinate 7,950 downwards.
AAAAAGGACTATAAGTGTGTTTTTTATATTAATTATGAACTAGCGTTTGACCGCAATCCCGCCTGATGGTAAGCAGTGACGCAATCGTTGATGGTAAAGCGCACTAGTTTATTAAGAGCCTATTCACTATAGCCTTGAAGACACTCAAATTGTAGTCCGACGGAAACACCGCCGCTGGCAAATTATTCCAGTCCCGCAATGTACGCGGTATAAAGGAGGAGGCGAACCGCTTCGTCCGGATCGTAGTGGTGTTAACAACGTAAGGGTGGTAACTAGCCGTACGAGGGGTCGTCCGATGGTGAAACGGAGATGGGGGAATTAAATCATGCAATTCCTTCGTACACTCCCCAAAATGCAATGCAATGCAATGTTTCCCGGATTTTACCGAAATCTGATTTTTGGAGGAAGTTTTAATTAAAGTGGCGTATAGTGAGTAAAACCACAGCCACACTATTGCGTTATATTGTGTCGTGACACAGCTCTAGCTAATCAAAGCTCTGTGTTTGACGGATTCTCGGTGGTAGGCTATAACATCGGCTGCCGGCAGAAGTTACCACCCACCAGACAAAGTCTTGCCGCCAAGCGATTCGTCGTGTTCCGGCATGATGTCTGGTGAAGCCGTACGGAGGACGGGTCTGAGCAGTTGTGTTGCGATGTGTGGCGGGTACGATGCGCCAAATGTTGTTGTGTCGGGAGTTTGGTCATGGAGAGTCTCCAGATCAATCTCCCTCTAGCGCAGCATCGTTTGGTCGTGTTGGTCTTGGGTTTAACATTGCATCACCTCGCTCAACTGCCGTCATCCTTCCTATTCCTAAGTTTTTTAAGTAAATAGGCTTAATAAACTAGTGCGCTTTACCATCAACGATTGCATCACTCCTTACCATCAGGCGGGGTTGCTCAGGAGCCGAGTGGTGAGAATCGAACAGCGTGCATATACATATATGTATCTCGTCATTTAGGTGTGGATTAAAGCTAGTGAAAGCAGGCATAAGAAATGTATATTTTTTTACTACAAATTAACGTCCCATAGCTGGGCAAAGGCCCGAATTAGCATTTCTCCTCTGTACAGAGCTGCCAAGGTCTATTAATTTTACGTTTTCTTTTTACAAATTCATGACTATACTATTAACCAGTGATCAACGGGCTCGAGGTACTAGTATAGACGCTAATAAATATTACGTGTGTTGTATGTAACTCAGTTTCATATTTTCTGCAGATGTGCCAATATTACTAGGAGAGCGATATAGATAATCCCCTAGGTAACAGAAAAACATGTGAGATCGATGTAATTGGAAAAATGTTAAACTACACACAGTACCGTTTCGCCGATTATCTTTTAACTAGCTGCGCCTCACGGATTCACCCGCGTATGTTTCGATATGTTTTTTTTTATATGCACCGCTCCTATTGGTCGCAGCGTGATGTTATATAGTAGGCTTTAGGAAGCTGAAGAGTTTGTTTGTTTGAACGCACTAATCTCAAGAAGTACTGGGCCGATTTGAAAAAATCTATTTGCGTTGGATAGCCCATTAATCAAGGACCAATAAGAGCGGAGCATAACTAACTTCACGCGAACGAAGTCGCTGGCGGCCGCTAGTATTAGTATAGATAGATTCGGGTCATAAACTGGCTGAGTGTTTTTTGAGGTGTAGAACGAAAGTTTGTCCTATAGACAGTTCATCCCATTTCCTCCAACTGTTGGCAAATGGAAGGGAAAGCTCCCAGTAACCTTAACTATGCCACGTAGACCCCTTTCCGCCTCAATCAGTGAGTTTTAGCAGCATGCAATGAAGCAATTAAATAGTTACTTATTTTATAGTTAGGGAAGCTAATTAATCCATACTAATATTATAAATGCGAAAGTAACTCTGTCTGTCTGTCTGTCTGTCTGTCTGTTACGCTTTCCCGCTTAAACCTCTAACCGATTTTGATGAAATTTGGTACAGACAATCTTTAGACCCTGAGAAAGAACATAGACTACCTTTTATCCCGGAAAAATTTGATGTTCCCGAGGGAAATCTAAAAAGCGCGATATAACCGAACTCCACGCAGGCGAAGCCGCGGGCGGAAAGCTAGTAAATTAATATAATGGCAATGCTTACTCCGAAACTGTGTCCACTGACGTCATTTAAAATTCCAATAACAATATAAAGGAGAAGTAATTTAAACATTGTTTTTTTTTTAAATCTTAGTTACTACCACTTACTACTCATACAAAAAGAAATTGAGTTATAAAACAAAACAAGAAATAACAAAAACATTGAATAAATTATATTTTATATAAAATGTCTAGATAACAACGTTGCTACGACCATTTTTATGTTCAACATAAAAATTGAGAACTATACGATTTTCTATTAAAACGAACAAAATCATGACGTTAGCTGTTGTATTATTTTTAATTATTTCTTCTGTTTTGGCACACATCGATGTGGATGACCAGGTAAGGGTAAAAAGCAGCTAGTTATCGTAAAGCGCTTAACGATTTGGCCACCATTAGGAGCATTAGGTTATTTGATTACCCGAACCAAATGAAAACGAAGTAGCAGCACGGGCGAACGATGCGATGTAACGCGATGCGTTGGGGAACCAAATTTCTCGTGAACGAAGTCGGTACCCACGTCAAAAATCAAAATCAAAATTGTTTATTTCAAATTAACCAACAGTTGGTGCTTTTGAATAGTCAATGTCGGTCAGTCCAAGAAAAGTGAAGCTAAATTGCACGTTCCAAAGCGTACCCCGTACTACAAAGACGTGTTAAAGATTCCAGTTTAAGTTGTATATAAATCTGTAAGTATGTATTATGTGTAGAATATAAATTAGTGTGATATTTGTTACGTTAATAGGTTTAATTTATGAACTTATATAAACCAAGTGTGTAGTGTATACCACAATCTCTATGGTGAAGAACGTGCAAGAAACTCCATGGACACTCTTTTAAAATCATAATATGGATTACATGTCTTCGTTACAAATTTCTGTTGCTTCTATTATATGAGCACAATGTATAATTATGAAAAGATAGAAAATTAATTAAGCCCACTGGCAGCTAAAAGATGACCAGTCTCTACTGACGGCCCCAGATCACGAACATGATGCGCGTATCAGCCCTACTTAGCTCAACCATTTTGAAGGGAACCAAATGACTCAACAACACGCGCCACCATCAGCAAGACATTTGAGTGAGCATGACATGTCAAATGTCAAACAAGTTATTTAAATAAAAAACAAACCATAGTCCATGGTGCCCCTCATTCACAAATTTGAAAACTGCTTTTACATTATACAATACTATATTACTTGTAAAATCATGGTAGCAAAATCTTGTGCACAATTGAAATAAATAACGAAACCACGCACCTAAAGACGCAGGGTGGCTAGGCCCCCGACAAGGCGGACCGACGACCTGGTGAAGGTTCCGGGATACCGCTGGATGTGGGAGGCGTTGGAACGGTCGTCGTGGAGATCCTTGGGGAGGCCTATGTCCAGCAGTGGACGTCTTTCGACTGAAATGATGATGATGATGTTGAAGTCGCGGGCAGAAGCTGGTTTTCAATATGTTCATATTTTAATACAATAATAATGTTCGATGGTCAGAATGGTCAATCAGTGATCTTATAATGATCGATTTTGATAAGTTTCGTAATCAACTTAAAACTGGCGTCATTATGACAATCCAGTGGTCAATCATTGACACCACTCTTTTTTTTTAATAATTGTAAACTAGTGCTTGACTGCAATCCCGCCTGATGGTAAGCAGTGATGCAATCGTTGATGGTAAAGCGCACTAGTTTATTAAGCCTATTCACTTACAAAACTTAGGAATAGGAAGGATGACGGCAGTTGAGCGAGGTGACACAATGTTATGAAGGCTACGGGAGCCCTCTCGTGGCTGATGCCAAACTTAGGAGGGCCCAGCATGCGGTGCCGGCGTCTATACGCCGGCATACTGCGGAGTATGGCCCTTTATGGGACCCCGATTTGGGCGGACTCCCTCCATAGGAGGGAGAACCTCACCGCCCTTCGGACGCCCCAAAGGGCCATCGCCCAGCGGGCATCGCGGGCCTACCGCATAGTGGGCTTCGCAGCGGCGTGCGCTCTGGCGGGCACCCCGCCTTGGGAACTCGAGGCGTGGGTGCTCGCCAGAGCATACGAGTGGACGGCGGGGCGCAGGGCGCTGGGCGAGCGTCCGGCCCCAGAGGTGAGGGAGGCCGTCCGGCGGGAGGCGAGGGATGCTCTTGTCCAGCATTGGACGCAGGACCTCGCCTCCGCAGTCTTCGGCCACCGTACCCTCGACGCCATCGGGCCGGTCCTGGAGGACTGGCTCGACAGGCGTCACGGGTTCCTCTCCTTCCGTCTGGTGCAGGTACTCTCCGGTCACGGCTGCTTCGGCAGGTACCTGCACCGGATAGGACGAGAGGAGACACCGTCGTGCCACGGTTGTGGCGCGGCGGAGGGCACGGCGGAACACACCCTCGTGGTGTGCCCGTCGTGGGCCGTGCCGCGCCGCGATCTTGTCACGGCGGTTGGAGGGGACCTCTCGCTGCCCGCCATCGTCAGAGCGATGGTGGGGAGCGAGGAGGCCTGGGCGGCGATGGCCTCCTTCTGCGAGGTCGTGATGTCGCAGAAGGAGGCCGCGGAGCGCGAGCGGGAGGAGGATCCCTTCGCTCCGGCGCTCCGCAGGCGGCGTAGGGGGAGGAGAAGGCGGGATTTCGCCCGCTTTCTCCCTCCCTGAGGTGAGCGGCGGGCGTGAGGCCGACGCCTGCCTTACATCGCTCACCACGTGGGAGCCACGGCCCCTCCCTAGGAGGGGCAATTGAGGGCCCGCCTTACTAGGCGGGTTTCGCCGGCGGGGGAGAGGTAGCTGAGGCTGCGCTAGTTTCCCACTCCCCCGCCACTATGGCGATGCCGGAGTGCCGCTGTGGGTTTAGTGGGTATTCCCGGCTTCGGCTGGGCGAGTCCCACACACGCCCTTCGGGGTACGTGCGTTGCAGTCCCACAGAAAAAAAGTGACACAATGTTAAACAAAACGAGCAACGATGCTGCGCCAGAGGGAGATTGATCTAGAGACCCTCCAAACTTTTAAGCTTTACCAAACTCCCGCCACAACAACATTTGGCCCATCGTACACACATCAAAACATAACTGCTCAGACCCGTCCTCCGTACGGCTTTACCAGATATCATGCCGGAACACGACGAATCGCTTAGTGGCAAAACTTTGTCCGGTGGGTGGTAACTTCCGCCGGCAACCGATGTTATGGCCTACCACCGAGAAAAGTCCGACCGAATCTTACTAAACGGTATCGTATTATCCAGTAACTCAATTGTAAAGGTCAAATAGCCAATTGCTCCATGAAAAATACTGAGACTTATCTGAATAGGGTTAGACAAGAAGCTGAAAAAGGCTAGGGAGATGATGATGATGAATTAGTAGGTGAATCGATTGCTATTCGGGCATTCGCTAAAGCATTCCTCAGTAAATACAGATTATTAATACTTGGTTTATTTCAGCGCTTATTTCAGCCACGGATGAAAAGAGGGGCGACGGGTGCACTACATATAGTCACGAATCATGCGCAGCCGATACATGCCGACGTCAAATCTGAAACCACCAACGACAACGGCGAGAAGGCTGCCAGTGAAAAGGTAAATTGTATTCATCATCAGCGTTTTAGCCGAAAGACGCCCAATGCAGGATATAGGCTTTCCCCTAGGATCTCCTTGACGAACGGTCCTGGGCCTCCCGCATCCAAGAGTTGCTCGAGACCTTCATCAGGTCGTCGGGAGCCTACCCATGCTGCGTCTTCCGGTGTGTGGTCGCCACTCGAGAACCCGTCGGTCCCATCGGGTATCAGTGCTACAGGCAATGTTCCCGGCCCACTGCCACTTTAGAGTTGCAATTCTTCGGGCTATGTCGGTTACTCTTGTTCTTCTGTTAAATTGTATTAAGTACTAGCGGCCGCCAGCGACTTCGTTCGCGTGGAGTTAGCTATTCTCCGCATTGGTCGCTGGATTGATGGGCTATACAAAGCAAAAATATTTTTTCAAACAAACAAACAAACTCTTCAGCTTTATATATTAGTATAAATTTAAGATTTTTTAGTGATGAAGTCTACATTTTTGTGCTGAATTAATGATTTTAGTTTGCGTACTAGTTAAAATCATATATTATCCTGTATTAGGTTATTGTGACTACAAGGCAGATGTTTAATGTGGGAACATTGAATAACACATTGTAAAAAAACCGTAAGACAAAAAATATGAGAAAGAACAAGTCCCAAACTGTAAAGAATTTTTATTTATCATTTAACTGAAAGGGTAGTTACTTACAGCCTGTATCGCATTTGGTAATTTCCAGCAATGCCCCGAAAATAATCGCCCAGCTCATATTGAACCTGGCGTTGGATTTAAGGTAATCAGTACAGTTGAAAGTAATCATATAAACCAGCAGTACGATTTTGTAATCATTTTCAGAATGAAAACTTTTTTTTTGCTTTGGCAGGAAGTGGGAAATCCTCATTGTTGCCCAGACTGCCTCTCACTCTCCGAGAGCGAGAAAAGTCAGAAAAGAAAAAAAAATGGCAAAGCTAATAATTTCAGCTAGAAATAGGCCAGCCTTCTGGTTACGTTAAGAGTCAGATAACCGCTTGAAAATCATTATATTTATCATTTCAGGTGACAGCACCTGAAGGTGCAGTAACAGCATTTGAACCGAAATCTTTGAGAAGGTTTTATACACCGCCTTCAACCCTCACATTGATACGCAGCATCAGCAGAGTTGTCACCCTCGTTGTATTGTTCATATCAGCGGTACTAGAGTTCTACCCAACTTTTCATAAATTGATGACAATTATTGTTAGTTTTATTAATGCTCAATAAAGAATAAATTGATAATGGTGTTTTCTTCCCTTATTTTTTGGTTTTTGTTTCCTTCAAGTGATTCTAGATTCTTTCGTGGGTGCGTTTGCGTTTACAAGCACATAAATTCGCATACACAAACACCCAGACCCGAACAAGTACTTGTAGGTCATATAAATATTTGTTCAGTGCGGGAATCGAAGCCGCGACACGTAGCGCAGCAGTCAATAGCTTACCACTGCGCTAACCGTGCAGTCTTATATATCACGTTCCCACAGCTGGGACACAGGCCTCTGCAAGAGTAATAGATTAGGTACTCTTGCAGAGCCCGCAAGAGAGCAGAGCCCGCAGAGAGCTTGCTGGGCCCGTGTGGTAGACCACACGGGCCCAGTGCGTGTAGGTAGATGTCATTTGTCTTCGAATTTATGACTCTAGATCATGCCGGTTTTCTTACTATATTTTCTCTCACCTTTTTGAGTTTAGTGGTGATTTGCACGAAGCAAAACTCATTAATGGCGTGGAACGGCAGGCTGTGTTGCGCTATCCCGCGGTGTTCCATAGCATGTCCCTATTAACCGGATCGACTGCTGCACAAGTTTCAACCTGATTTCTACTAATTTAGCAATCACCTATGTTCTATGTTACGTGTTTGGTCCCTCCAGTGGACCATTGTGCGTTAGCCATGGCGGCCTTTGACGGTTATTCCAACCAGCCCATCTCCCTCCAGAAGCCCATTAAGCCCATCTCCTGGCTTATTGAAAATATCTGTGTAATATCTTAGAAAAGGAGGCTTCTAAAGTACAGGGTCACCCAAATTAGAAGTAAAACCATAAGGGCACCTATGGTTTTACTTCTAATTTGGGTGACTTCTGTACTTTCAAAGCCTCCTTTTCTATCAGCCTCCATGCAAGCTCTGCACAGAGGGCTGTCCGTTATGCCTATTGTTTGAAGATGCTTATTCAGCGCGCAGTGGCCCGTGTTGATTCCCGTCATCAATCGCAGGCCTTTCCTATTTAGGTGCAACAGTCTTTTGATAAGCCTGTCATCCAGGGATGGCATAGCTTCCTTGGACTTGGAATTTAGCAATCCT